>CAUYQV010053303.1:0-38621 GCA_963574575.1 Galagoides demidoff | reverse complement strand
TGGCAGTACAGCTCTCCAAGGGGCGAGAGAGTGTTCTGATAATCTCCACAGACCCAGCCCACAACATCTCAGATGCTTTTGACCAGAAGTTCTCAAAGGTGCCTACAAAGGTCAAAGGCTATGACAACCTCTTTGCTATGGAGAGTGACTCTAGCCTGGGCATGGCGGAGCTGGTCGAGGAGGACAACATGTGGAGTATGGGCAAGAAGATGATGCAGGAGGCCAGGAGCACCTTTCCCGACATCCACAAGGCCCTGAGCTATGCTGAGGTCGTGAGGCTGGTAAAGGGCATGAACTTCTTGGTGGTGGTGTTTGACACGGCGCCCATGGGTCACACGCTGACGCTTCTCAACTTCCCCACCATCCTGGGGTGGGGTCTGGGCTGTCTCATGCAGATCAAGAACCAAATCAGCTCCTTCATCTCACAGATGTGAAACGTACTGGGCCTGGGGGACATGAATATAGACTAGCTGGCCTCCAAGCTGGAGGAGACACTGCCTGTCATCTGCTCCGTCAGTGAACAGTTCAAGAACCTGAGCAGACAACCTTCATCTGTGTATGCATTGCTGAGTTTCTGTCCCTGTATAAAATAGAATGGTTGATCCAGGAGCTGGCCAAGTGCAAGACTGACACTTACAACATCATTGTCAACCAGCTTATCTTCCCTGACCCTGAGAAACCCTGCAAAATGTGTGAGGCCTGCCACAAGATCCAAGCCAAGTACCTAGACCAGATGGAGGACCTGTATGAAGACTTCCACATCGTGAAGCTGCCACTGTTGCCCTATGAGCTGTGGGGGGCAGACAAGGTCAACACCTTCTCAGCCCTCTTCCTGGAGCCCTACAAGCCCCCCAGTACCCAGTAGCATCACCACCAGCCACAGCTGCTGCTGTTTCACACCTGCCCTTCACCCTTCGCATCCCCCCAGGGCAGTTTGCACAAAGTCCGCTTATAGTGCAGGGGAGCCACTTGGGAAGGCAGGAGGCAGGGAGGGGGTCTATTCCCCCTGGTGGGGTCAGTGGGGGCTCTACTTGGCCCCCCACCTCTCCCTGCCTCTCCCTCTTCAATAAAATGATCTTAAATTGCAAAAAAAAAAAAAGGATGGAAGAAAAAGTATCCAATATACTCAGTACTATTATGAAACCCACAATACGATCACCCACACTTTCATACAAATGATAAAATACAATTATAGCCCAGAAAGATGGAGAAAAGAGGAGGGTGAGGGGAGGGGAGAGGGGTGGCCAGGTGGAGGGAGGGTAATCGGTGGGATCTCACCTATTGTGCATAATGCAAGGGTACATGTTAAATCTATTAAGAGTAGAGTATAAATGTAACACAACAATTAAATAAGTGAAGTGAAGGATATGTTAACCAGTTTAATGTAAGCATTCCAAATTGTGTATAAAATTGGCACATTGTACCCCATAAATTGAGTAATATACAGTTATGATCTAAAAAAAATAAAATAAAAAGCGCTTTTGTGAGAGCAACATGAACTCTGCTAAAATTGAGGCAAGAACAACCATCAAACCATGAAGGTGGGGTGGAAGGATGGCAAAAGTCATTGGTGCCTTATGGAAAGTTTTGGGGGGATGATGCCCCAAAGATATCAGCAATTTATAAATGAATAACTCATTTTAAGAAGGGTTTAGACAATGTTCAAGATGAAGCCTGCAGCAGCAGACCATCCCCATCAATTTGTGAGGAAAAACTTCATGTTGTCCGTGCCCTATTGAAGAGGACCATGGATTAGCTGCACAATCGAGAGCCAACATCACAGACACCTCAACTGGTTCAGCTCACACAATTCGGACTGAACAATTCAAGTTAAGCAAACTTTCCATGCAATGCATGCCAAAACTGTTTGCCCAGATCAACTGCAGAAAAGAGCAGAGCTTTCGGTGGAAATTTTAAACAAGGAGGATCAACATCCTGAAGAATTTATTCAAAGAATTATAACAGGAGATGAAACAGGGCTTTTCTAGTGTGATCCTGAAGACAAAGCACCACCAAAGCACTGGCTACCAAGAGGCAGACATAGCACAGTCAGAGCACAGGTGGATCCATCAGGGGCCAAGGTATTGGCCTTCTGAAGGATCCAAGAATGAGAACATCTGTTTATTGCAAGAGTGTTTTCAGGGCTCGGCACCCATAGCTCAGTAGTGAGGGCGCTGGCCACATACACCTGGGCAGAAGGGTTCATACCTGGCCCTGGCCTGCCACACAACAGTGACAACTACAATAAAAAAAAAAATAGCTGAGTGATGGGCGCCTATAGTCCCAGCTACTTGGGAGGCTGAGGCAAGAGAATTGCTTAAGTTCAACAGTTTGAGGTTGCTATGAGCTGTGATGTCACAGCACTCTACTGAGGGCAACATAGTGAGACTAGGTCTCAAACAAAAAAAAAAAAAAAAGAGTGTTTTCAAGAAGTTAGCTAAAGCTTTAGCAGAAAAATATCTGGGAAATCTTTACCAGAGAATCTTTCTCCACCTGCCCAATCCTCTTATCCACCAAGGGAAATTTTGCGAGAGTTTCCATGGAAGATCACTAGACATCCACCTTACAGTTTTAATTTGGGTCCTTCTGACTTCTTTTTGTTTCCTAATCTCAAAAAAATCTTTAAGGGGGTGCCTGTTCTTCAGTTAATAATGTAAAAAAGATTGCATTGATAAGGTCACATTTCTAGCATAGTTCGTTCTTAGAGGTGGACTAAATGCCTGGTATCATCACTTACAAAAATGTCTTGAAATTGATTGAGTATATGTTTGTTTTTTGAGACAGAGTCTCAAGGTGTTGCCCTGGGTAGAGTGCTGTGATGTTGCTCACAGCAACCTCCAACTCGTGGGCTCCAGAAATCCTCTTGCTTCAGTTTGTTTTTTTTAGTAGAGACAGGGTCTTGCTTTTTGCTCAGGCTGGTCTTGAACTCATGAGCTCAAGCAATCTACCCACCTTGGTCTCCCAGAGTGCCGGGATTACAGGTGTGATCGCACCCAGCCTGATGGAGTATATGTTGAGAAATAAAGTTTATATTTTTCATTTGTATCTTTTAATTCCATTTTCCTATGAACTTTCGGAAGTGCCCTTGTATGCAATAACATGAATTAATCTCACAAACACAATGTTGAACAACAGAAAGCAGACACTAGGAGTACATACCATATAATTCTATTTATATGAAGTTCAAATACAGGCAAAACTAATTTATGATGTTAGAAGCCAGAATACTGGGGGTGGAGGAATGACTCCAAGGGAGCATAAAGAGATGGCGGGGATGCTGATAATTATCTTCTTGTTGATCCAGGTGCTGATTTTAACAGGTGTTTTCTCTTTATGAGAATATTTTCTGCACAGATATCATGCTTCAATAAACATTTAACCAAAAAAGTATACATACTTTGTGACATGGCCTCAAAGATATACAGTGTAACATGAGTGAAATTACAAGTAAAAATTGACATACTTCCCTCAAAAATTAATAGAGCAAGAAAACTAAAAAGTAAGTGAGGTGGCTGGGCTTGGTGGCTCATGCCTGTAATCTTAGCACTCTGGGAAGCCGAGGCAGGGACTGCTTGAGCTCAGGAGTTGGAGACCAACCCAAGCAAGAGTGAGAGCCCATATGTATTAAAAACAGAAAAAACTATCTGGGCATAGTGGTGGGTGCCTATAATCCCAGCTACTTGGGAGGCTGAGGCAATAGGATTGCTTAAGCCCAAGAGTTTGAGGTTGCTGTGAGCTATGATGCTACGGCATTCTATCCAGGGTGACAGAATGAGACTCTGTCTCGAAAAAAAAAAAAATTAAGTGAGGAAATAGAGAATATGTAATTAACAAAATTAATAAGACTGACCAAATGAAAATGTAAAAATCATAAACCTAACACTTCAAGAATAAACACTCTTCAAACTTGTATGAAAATCTACAAATATTGATATTCTTCTAAGCAAGTTTTAATAATTACCAAATAATATCATCCTATCCATATTCTGGTAACAATGCAATGAAATTAGATCAAAAACAAAAGTATCAAGAAAAAAACACATACGTTTGAAAATTTAAAGGCATGGGTCTAAAATAATTCATGAGCCAAAGAACAAACATTATGGAAATAAAATATTTAAAACTAAATGACAAAGCAAACACTATCAAAACTTGGGGGATGCTGTGAATATGGTACTTAGGGGGGTATTAATGGCTATAAATGCGTGTATTAAAATGAAGAAAGTTTAAAAATTCATGAATTCAGAACTGAACTCAGAAGGTAAACAGTGAGAGATGCATTGGACTCATCTGAAGGAGGCTGTGCCTTACATCCATGCAGCACCATTGAGAAAAAAATTATGGTGTTGGTACCTAGGGGATTCTGGGCAGACTTACAAAAGGGTTCCATGCTCCAGTGTGATATTTGTGAAAGGACATCTGTGAGAAGACCCAGTGAGGGCTGAGTCATGCCTGCGGACCTCCCAGACTCCACCCTGGCAGGCTAACTCTTCACGCAGTCAGTGAAGGGTAAAAGACTCCACCTGAGTTACATTAACACCTTGCTCTGGGAGCACCCACCAGCAGTGGCACCTGTCAGCTCTGAGCTGAGACTATGTCTGGTGCCCATCTAACTTGCCCAGGTGACATCCCCTCTGACAATATCTCAGGACCACAGCAACTCAAGATGAAGGGGAGGAGACCTGATGGGAGGTAGCTAACACTCTTCATGTGTATGTGGGGGAGACTGATCAGAACCAGGGAAAAGTCCCTGAGTTGGGTGGCATTAATGTCACTGCTGTACATTTCCATACAGATACATGCATGTTTATATGTGCATGCAAAAAATGGTCTGAAAAGATATATCCTACCTTAGTGAGTGAGAGTGGTTACCAGCAGAGAGAGCTTTGGGATTGCAGGTGATTCTCAAAAGAAGCTTCAGTTTATCAATAATCTACTTTAGTAGAATACCCTCATATGTTACTTGTAATTTGATAAAAATCATTTTAGAAAGAGACGTGAAGGAATATAAAGTTTTGACTCTGGTTTTTGTTGGCTGGGAAATTATAAATAATAAATTATGTTTTCCACAAAACTTCTGTGTTTTTCGATTCCTATAACAGCACTAACAATAGAACTTTCTGTTATGACAAAGATGCTCTACAGCTCTGCTGTCCAGACAGCCACTAGCAAGGTGCAGCCAGTGAGCACTTGAAAGGTGGCTACTGGGACTGAGGAGCTGAGTTTTAAATTTTATTTCACTTTACTTAAAACAGAAATTTAAGTGACCACATGTGGCTAGTGGCTACTGGGGTGGACAGTGCTATTCTGCAAAGAGCACATACTACTGTGTTGCCTTATTTCCAAGGGTTATTTTTCCATTTTTAAAAATTGAAGTATAGCAAATATAGTAAAGTATACAAATCTTAAGCATAGAATTTGATGGATTTTTACATAGGCATGCAACATGTAACCACCACGCAGATCGATATAGAATGTTTTTGCTACCTCAGGTGCCTCCTTTGAGCCCTCTTCTAATCCTAGTTAGTACCTTCCAACATTATTCTTATTTCTTTCACTAAAAATGTGTCTTGCTTGTAATTGAACTTCTCATAAATGAAATCATGCATTATATATTCTTTTGTGCCTGGCTTCTTACACTCAGCATTATGACACACGTGTTGTGTGTAAGCGCAGCTTGTACTTGCCTGTGCAGTATTCCATTGTGTGAGTAAAGCACGGGTTAGTCCCCCTATTCTACTACTGGTGGATATTTGGGTTGTCTCCAGTCTGGGGGTTATAAATAAAGTCACTATGAACACCCTTCATTTGTACCCACCAAAAGACCCTTCTGTCTTTTGATGAACATAAGCACTCATTTCTCTTGGGTATATACTCAGGAGTGAAACTGCTAAGTCAGAAGTTATACATATCTTTAACTATGTTATATTGCCAACCATTTTTCCCAGGTCATTATAGCCATTTGCATTCCCAATAACACAAAAAAGAGTTCTAGTTGAAGCATGTATTACTTTTATAATCAGGAAAAAATGCCACTTTGAGAAATAAAAGAGACAGCAGGAGAGACCCTTTTATAGACAAACTAAAATTAGTGGCAAATTTCACAATATATAAACTATATTATCCTGCACTTAATCTGATTTATAGAGGTATGGGAAAGAGGTTTGGCTTGGTGGCTAAGAGTGTGACATTAGAGTCAGACAACCAAAGAACAAACCTCAACCCCGCAAATCACCGGCTGTGTGACTTTTAACCAAGTACTAACCTTCTCTGTTCTTTGACTATATACTATTCCTCTAAGCAAGATTTGCCTGCAGATTACAATAATCATATTATCTCACAGGATTGTTGTATGTTTATAAAAATCCATAATATACGTATGCCTACAATATGGTAAGAGTTTGATAAATATTAGCTACTAATTATACTAATATTAGGTAGTGACCATTAGCATTCTTAGTCAGTCTAGATATGTGATAAGCCACTTTTATTATGAAGCTTTTGATAATTAATTTCCCAATCCTATTCCTTCCCCATTGCGACCTTGATCAATTCTTATGAAGGTCCTTTCCAATTTCTATGGTCATAGCAGTTTTTCCTCTCAAGTGGTTGGATGCTGTGAATGGCTTTTAGACTCAATTTAAGAACCAGTTTGCAAGAGTGTTGCTAAGATAAAATGCATCTAATTTGCCAAAACCCAATTAACTCCTAATACACAAGGGGCTATGCTAAGTATAAATGGTTAATAAAAATATAAACACTTTTATCCTCCTTGTCCCATGTGGATTTAAACTTAATTATTCAGCTTCCATTCACATGTCCAAACAAAACATAGCTAGCATAATTTTAAAAATCATACCATCTTCAAATTACTTGTTCAATCACAAGATGATACAAAGTCTTTCCAACTAATTTAACCCAACAAGTTGGTTTCATTTTCTATCCATCCTGGGGGTCTTTGGGAGGCTTTAAAAAAAAGTCACATCGAATCTCATTTGCAGCAGTGGTCCTATTTTGAATGAAATGCTAATATTGCAAGACGTTTAAAAATTTAATCTCTTCTTGATGCCAGTCACAGCAGATCTTTCATTTTCAATATAATATTATTCTCTATTGAGTCCTAAGGCAAAATCTTGTCCTTGAACATACAGGTGTGAGTGGGTGTGCTTCAAATGCAATCAGTTAATGGACACATTACAACAGAAACAGCTCTGCTTGCTCCATCACCACCTGCCCAGCAGAATTTCTCCTATCAATACCTTTACATTGGAGATTTATAAGGTAAAAGTATTTCTTAGGTCAGACTTGACAATTCATGGCTTCTGCAGAGGGCCGTTCATATGTCCTGGTGCCTGGGTGTGGCTTTTTGCAAAGTATGCACCTCATTTCTGAAAGGACAGGGTCCCCCAGTTTCCCTTGCTTAATGCTCACAAAGTCATGGTCCTTTCTCTGTGGATGATGTCTCTCGTACAGTGGCAGGTCCATCTTTCCCTGAGTGTCCCGTAACTGGGTCTCTGATACTAAAAAAATTGGGGTAATAAGACAGTCATAGCAAGATGCCATTTCCTCCCCTTTCCCTACCAAAATGTATTTTCCTGAGCTCCAGGAGGAAAAACTGAGATTATACAATACCATCAGGGAATAACAGTCTAGACACATATTGACCAAACTAGTCTTTGGAGATGTTAGCTTTAGTTGTAGTTGTTATTCAAATGTTATGGGTAGAGGGCAGCATTCTGGACACAAGAGGACCCCACCCTAGTGTTTCTTTTTCAAAGAAGCGCTGCCTTCCTTTGTTCTTTTTTATTAAGGGCTTACTATACTGATCTTAAAGATGGTTCTCATTCCAGCTGATCTTTAGGAAATACTTAGAGATGGGGGAGGCACTCCTTTCAAATCACCTTTCTGAAGACAGGTTTCTGATCTCATTCAAGTCCATATCCTGGGCATCTGGTTTCTGTAGCTCACAGAATTACTGCTCCTGATAAATTGCTCCGAGCTCTGAGGCTACTGCTGTCACATTGCATTCTTTGACCATATTACAGGTCCCCCACTGCACATTTACACACACACACACACACACACACACCTCGTCATTAGACTCCATTCCCATGTAATATCCAAGTGAATTTTATAACAAAACACACTGGAGAGAGCTTGGATAGGACAGCACCTGGAGCCCACAGTAAAGGCTCACAGAAGGTGCCCTGATTGAAAAGTTTGGAGCCCTGGACTGAGGGACGGAGGGAGAAGTTATACCTGCTCACCTCTGCAGGTTCTCAGAGCACTTGCCAGGGGCATTCAGGCCTGGGCTAGAAGCAGGGGAGAGACACATTTTAAACTGCTCAACAATGGTTTCTAGGGGGTGAGGGGAGAGAGTGAATAGTGAATTCCTCATCCCTGGATAAGCCAAGGGTACACGACCACCTGACAGGGACACCGTAAAAAGAAATTAAAACCTATAATGGGTAGCTGAATTGGAAAAACTGAAAAGAGAACAGAGAGGAACAAGGGGGAGAAAATAAAAGAATAAAATTTAGAAGGAGATTGGAAGGAAGGCCAGAGGCTGGAGACCATTCTGCGCATGCACCAAACATTTGACCAGAAACTGGTGAGGTCCTGAGAGGACTGGTATCACGGTGGGCAGTAAGCAGAGTGTCCTTGTCCTCCAGCACCTACTCATTCCTGTCCTGTGGACTGAGCATATAGGCCAGGCCTCGCCCAGGGAGCACAAGGTCTAGACAAGCAGTATTTGTCCATCCATTAGGGGGCTGGGCCCTGAACAAAGGAGGAGCAGCATTCTCAGCTCCTCTGCACTTTCTCTAGCAGGTACATTGTACTTTAGGGGGTCTCTAGGAGGGCCCCCAATTCTTAGGACAAGAAGGAACAGGAAGGAGCTCTTTTCCCCACTGGAGACCTGTGACTAGAGAATTGGGTTAGGTCCAAACTGTTGAGCACTCAGTGGCCCAGCCAGGCCTATTCACACATGCAGTCATATGGGTGGATTCCTGGCCAGTCCTAGGAATGGAGCCAGTCCCTGTCCCCTGCTGGGAAGCCAGGTGTGCCAGTAGATCAAAGCAGCCATCTTCCTAACAGATGATACTTCTGAGTTCTGTCTCTGGAAATGGGGTGGGCTGTAGTGGCAAGCCTTGGGTGGTGACCAGGAGCAGGGTTCAGACCAAGCCCCAAAGAAGGGATTTTTTTTTTTTTTCCTGCAAGAGCTTTCCTGGTCTGGGGAAGGGACATGGGATCAGGCTTGGGAAGTGTCACAGCCACCACCTGTGCCAGGAGATAGGCTTGGGGCTATAAAAGATGCTGGGTATCTAGGCTTGGGCCTGTTCCCAGCCTGGACTGGTGTATTTACAAAGACATGATACCCACAGAGGGGAGGAAAGAGAAGAGTCTGGAAGCAGGAAGAAGGTAGGGGACATGGACCCTGGACTCTATCTCTCCTCTCACTCTGTTCATTTCCTCTTCCACCCACCTTCCTCCCCTATGGAGCCTGGCCCCAGTCCTTCAGGCTAGTCAGAAGTGCAACACCTGCTCCTACCCCCATATCTCCTGTTCCCCACCCAAGAAGCCCCATTTCAGGACTATTAAATCAGTGTGCTTTTATCCCCCATTACACATTTGCACCCATCTCAGCATGCCCCAACAGCTGCCCACCTCTGAGAGGCACACATTTGGCTCCCAGGTTAAAGATGCTAGCTTTTTCTGTAGAATGGACTCTGCCAGGCCTTTACCCCCAACCCTCAACTCCGTCTGCTCCACATCATTTGTTGCTGTGTAGTTTGTGTTATTTGTGACTTCTCCCGTGCAAGCCACAACAGTCTTTTTCCTATGACTTTACCCTCCTCACTGGCTTCTTAGAGAACTCAGAGGCTGATGTTGAGACTCAGAAACTAGGCAGTTTTGACACCACACACAGCAACACCCCATCACAGTGACAGTCCCAACCTAAAGAGGATGGTGTATACAGTCAAGTGCAAATGCACAAGCACACACACACCCATAGCTCCCTGTGTTTCTGCACACACACACCCCTCCCTTTTTATTGACCTCTCCCCACTGACTTCCAGCCTGTCCCCACCCCATGTGGTTTCCTCACCTCACCCTGGAAGGTGGAGGACTCAGAGGTGAGCTCGGTGCAAACACCTGACAAAATGACAGGACAGTCAGATAAACACAGGAATCACACAAAGGATCCAACGCAAGACTCCCAGGGGCTCCCTCCTTCTGCGGTTTCCTCCTCCGTTCCTCAAGCTTACTCTCTCAGTCCCCTGACAAAAAGTCACCAAGCCCGGTTCAAATCAATTACTTTATTGGCTGTTTACATACAGACGAGTTTAGAAAAGGGCACGGGTTCCGGGGGGCTACTCCGCCCCGGGCCGCGCTTGTGCTGCGCTTCGCCAAGAGGGCTGGTCCGGACCACAGAAAGTCCCCTCACCCCACCCGGCCGCTTTCCTGCAAAAAAACGAAAAAAGGACCCCAGCCCGCGTCGCCGCGCCGCGTGCCCCTCCCTCCCTCCGCCCGTCCCCCCTCCCGCCCCCCCCCGCACTTACACGGTCACACTTTACAGAACACAGACTTTTCCTACACAGTACGCTTGTCTAGGACTACACGCCCGGCAAACGCCGTTCTCGCGGAGGGGGCGGGCGGGGAGATGCCAGCACTGGGGAGACGTGCGGGCCGAGCGGCCGGGCTCCGGCCGGACCCCACCGCACAGTCCCGCCAGCTCCCGGGAGAGACCCGGCTCGCAGGCTCCCCACGCCCCGGCGCTTCCCGGTTTGGGTCTGGGCCCGGCGGATCTCTCGAAACCCCAACACGCTGACCGAGAGATTGGCCCGGGACCAAGCCGGCGCCCGGGGCAGAAAAGGGGCGTACGGCCCTGAGGCGCTTCAAGTTAGGGGAGAGACGAAATAAAATAGGCTCCCTCTGCCGCCTCCGACATGCACCTCCGCAGTCTTCCCACAGGCTGCGGGGGAGGTTAGCACCAGATCCAGAATGCCGCTGTCTTTGAAAAACAACGAAAATACGTAAATCTGAGCGCGGAGCTGAAAGGTGCCCCAGACACCCGGCTCGGTCCCAACTGCACGGAAGCAGGGTAGGGGTGGAGGGACAAAAGGATTTGGTTCCTCGTCGCGAGGAGGTCTTTGTAACTAAAAACTAGGGGTTGTCGTGAATCCTGGCTTCTGAGACATACAATCCCAAAAGGCAGAGTGGGGGTGGGGGTGGGGTCAAGGCGGGACCCCACAGCGCTCCACCTTAGAACATCTACTGGCGGTCCCCGGAGGCCGCGGATCCACAGCGTTATCATCAGAGGTGTCCAAGGTCTTCGCGCGTTGCCTTGGGTTCCAGGGCCCGGGGTGGGGAGGACGGTGCTGCGGTTTTCGCAGATAACAGCCAAGAGACCGAGGGGCGTAGATCTCGCTTCCTGGTCAGCAGGTTGTGTCCTATACTGTGGGGGAAGAGCCCTGCTGGAGGGGAGGATTCAGCCCGCGGGGAGAATGACTGCCGTGGGTGGTCGGAGGACTGTGAAAATCGACCACTCCCTACTACAAGTCCCCAGTGGTGAAGTGGGGAGTGGTAAAGGGGTGGAGTAAGTGAAGGTCGGGGCGGGGGTATAAGTCCTGTCAGCCCTAAGCTTCTGCTCCCAGGCACCCAAGGTGGGGGTTGGGAATGGGCGGGCCGAGGGGACCGGAGGTTCAGCCCGCGGTCTGCCTGTAGTTGCCGTTAATCTCCGGGGCTATGTTGACTGCCTCAGCGCCCAGAGGCAGCCGATCACTGTACTCTGAGCCCGCCTCGAACTCCTCTTGGTTGGTCTTGGACTGGGACTCCACCAGGGAGCAGGCTGCCAAGCTCTCCTCCCTCTGCAGGCCTCCACTTGGGTCCTCCTGCTCCGTATCTTCGTCAAGGCCCTCCCCCGGGGCCTCCTCTGGCTCCTCGCCGCCTGCCTCGCCTCCTACCTGGTAGCTTTTCTCCGACTCGAGGTACGAGGCGCGTGGGTCGAAGTCGGCGGCGATGCGCTTCTCCATAGGGTCGGGGGCCTGCGGCCGCAAGATTAGACGATAAGGCTTTCCCGGGTGTTTGGCCAGCAGATGGCAGCAGGCGGCGCCCAGCAGGGGCACGGTGGCCAGCACCAGGAGAAATACGCTCACTGCTACGATGACCAGCAGCGAGGGCAGCTCCTTCTTTGTGGCAAACACCACTTGCACGTGACAGGCCTCGCCCGCCAGCGCCAGGCACACGGAGTAGTTGGTGCCAGGCCGCAGGCCTCGGAACCAGTAGGCGTTGACGCCCTCTTCTACCCGCGACCACTGCACTGCCGCCCCGCCCCCCGCTGGACACAGATAGAGAAGGCGCAGGGGCCGTCGCCCAGGCCTCCCAGGTCCCCCAGCCCCGCCCGGCCCAGGGCCCCAGCGCGAAGCTATTGGTGTCAGCTGTACCCGTGCCTCCCGCTCCGCCACGTCCAGCGCGATGACACCCAGCTCAAAGACGTGAGGCTTGAGCTCTGCGCTCTGATTGAACGCGTGGTTAGACACGTACTGAGACGGGTCCCCGTGACCACAGTGCTGCTTCTCCGCCCGATCCGCAGGGGTCTGGTCTTCAGCTTCTTCTCCCTCACCTACCTCCTCTTCGGTCTCCGTTTCCAGCTCCGCAAGTACGCTAACCCTGGCCAGACCTTGACCTTTGATTTTGCCCTCGGGTTTGGAGGGCAGGACGCTGTTGCCTCTGCCCTTGGCTGTGGACTTGCGTTCAGAGGTCGGGACCTGCCCATCGGGTTCTCCCCCAGCGCCAGGAGCGTGTTTTGGAGGCCCAGCTGCTACCACCGCCACGCGTACTGATGTAGAGTTGGCGCCCAGCTCGTTGTATGCACGGCATGTGTAGACGCCTGCCTCCTTGGCACTTAAGACCGGCACCAACAGGGAGCCATTTGTGAGGGCCAAGAAGCGGGGGGTGGCTGGGGGCGCAGGCCAAGCTGGTGCCGGAGTCGGGGTGGGAGACTCGGTCTGCGTCAGCACATCTCCATCTCCTTCTCCCTCCTCCTCCTCTGCCCGGTCCCCATCGTCCTCCCCGCTCTGAACTGGCGGCTGCAAGACTACGGTGCCACCCGGAATCTGAAGTTGCCATTGCAAGCGGGGAGTGGGGTGGCCATCGGCTAAGCAGTGTAAAATGAACGCCAAGCCCGCGCGCAGTGGGGTGCCCGGTGTGTCGGGTTGAGGGTCCCCACTCAAACGCACGCTAGGCGGTGCACAGGGCAGGGCGGGCAGGCGGTGCACCGGAACACCCTGCAGCGCGGGAGGCGAGGCACACGCAATGGAGTCCGGTTCAGGTAAGGACACCCGGGTGCTCGCTGCCCAGGCCTGCAGCCACACAAGGCCGCATCCACAGTGGAAGGGATTGTGATAGAGTTGCAGGTGTGACAGAGCGCTTAGCGCGTCGAAGGTCCCGGGCTCCAGCGTACGTAACCGGTTGTTGTTGATGCGCAGGGAGCGCAGGTCCGGCAGCGCGCCCAGTGCATCCCGGGGCAGCGAGCCCAGGCGGTTATGGTTCATTTTGAGCAGCTGCAGCGCGCTCAGGTTACGCAGGTCGCTCCATGGGAAGCTGGATATGAGGTTGTGGCTTAGGTCGAGGTTCTTAAGCTGGCTTAGCACAGCCAGTGCACCTGGCTCCACGATGCGCACTTCATTATGCGCCAGCCAAAGTGATGTGACCTGCGTGACGTCGGTGAAGGCCCCGCGCCGTAGAACGGTGATCTTGTTGGCCGACAGGCTAAGGGTGGTCACATTGGCCGGCAGTCCTTCGGGCACTTCGCGCAACTCTTTGTAGGCGCAGTCGGCGAACTGGTGAGCGTACTTGTCCACGCAGGCGCATGGCTCCGGGCACGCTCCAGCCATTCCTAGCAGCGCCCAGGTCAACCACAGGGCCCGAAGGGGCGCCATTGCGGCTCCTGCAGATGGAAGCCGGGGAAAGAGGGGAGAAGATGACTCGCTGAGCCCCTGCTTTCCTCCCTTACCAAGCTCTGTGTCTCCAAACCGCCTACCACAGGTCCCAGGGCTCCTCTGTGCCAGGTAATCTCCTTTATGCCCAGGATCCTCTCTCGGGAGGTCAATAAAAGTCTCGAAGTTCAACGGATGCTCCCTGCCACTTTCTTTTCCAGGATCCTAGTACATTGCTCTTTTCACTACTTATCTTGTCACCCTGGAGCTGGCCCCTCTGTAGACTTCACTGCTCCCTGGTCTACAAGTAGGCTCTGCACTGTACCCCTCCGTTTTCAAGCCCTCATTTAACCCGGTTAAAAGATACACAGAATGGATATTTTTGTCCACAACTGGCTGTCCTCCCTGAAGCCCTTTGTCCCAGGCCCAGCACTCACACACATGCCCATGCAGGCTCACAATACAAACAAATGCTGGGGCTTTGCCATCAAACTGTGAACTTCTGCAGGGGGTTAGAGGATTTGATGCTTTATCCAGGGTTCACAACATATTTATTGACACACACTTAGTCCCCCACACATACAGGATACAATATACCCTGAAGACCTCATTGTTCTCTCAACTGAACCCAGTATTTGTAAGTGTTTTCCATCAGGGCAAAAAGTGCTTTTCTATTCATTGTGAGAACTGAAAGACACGAGGACACAAGTTCTCCCACGAAGTAATCCACACACAGGAACACAGAAGAGCACTTGTACCTGTACACAGCCCTTCACTGGAACTGAAACCTTAGCGGATAAATAATACCAAGAACTTGCCAATGTGGCTTAAGTCGTGGGATCTGGGTAAGCCAAACTCCATGCCATTCTCTGGCTGTTGCTTAAGTCACCTGCCATAGGCACTGGGCAAGCCTTCAGTATAAAGAGAGAGGTCCTCCTCCATATCTTCACCAGGTGCATTCAAGGAACTGTTACTAAAGCTTCTCCCTCTGGTCAGGGCTCCGGTGGCTGAGGGTGGGGGGGACAGAGGAGCCCCTAGCCAAAAGATTAAGGGGGTTCTACTAGCCAATGAAGCTGGAGAAGATTCAAGATTCTACGTCTTTCTCCACAGCTCCACGAAGCCTGAGAGTCCCTAATAAACCTTATCCCCAGACACACAAACACACTTCCACAGACTGTGAGTGTGCCCACCCCGGGTGTTGGCAGAGCCCCTCCTACACTTTGTTTAGGAAACTAGCTTCCCCCACTCTGCCTCCAGTGGGAGGAATCCTCCCTCCTGGTTCCTCGCAGATGGCATCCTCAGGGTCTGGGGCCCTAGGCTGGACCTGCCTCCACCAGCATCGAGGTTGTGGGGCTTACCTGCTGTTCGCTGACTCCCAGTACACTGCTCTCCGGCTGCAACCCCTTGTCCAGAGGTGTGGAGGAGCAGGGACCACAGTCCAAGGAAGCTTCCAGCATCTGTTGCTGACGCTGTAAGGAAAACCTGGGAGGGGCAGAGAAAAGAACAGGTGAGTTTGGGGACTCCCTGTCCAGAAGTCCCACTTCAGTTTTTCCTTTGGCATTCATTCCCCACATCATCTGCCCCCACCTCTCTGGGTGCAGGTTGGAGAGCATCCTTGAGGGCTCTTGGGCTTGGCGGCCACGCGCACAGCCTCTCCCACTTTCTGCATCTTCTACATTTGCTAAAGACATAGAGACCCTCCCTGAGGTCAAGACTGTCTTCCTGTCACACACCCACTGTTCTCAGCTTAGGTCTTCCTATCCCACTGCCTCCCCATAACCTACATCCCCCCACATTTACACACCCATGGACATTGTCAGTATCCCACATCACACCGCCCCCCCCATGTTCAAACACATTCACACACAGACCCTCACAACCTCCATACAGGCGACCCTCCCACGTTCCAATTATCTATCGTCCTGTAATAATCGCAAGTGTCCTGTGCTCTCGCTACCTTCACATGCATTTTCACAGGCACACCTTCACCTGGGACACCGTCCTACCTCGCTCGAATACACACACATTCATGCACACTCACCCTCACGCGCCCGTCCCGCCAGCGCCTGTGAGCTTCACTGCTAATTGAATGCGAGCTGCTTTTCCGCCCTGCAACACGTGAGACAAACCATCTTTGAGGAATTTGGGGGAAGGAAAAGCGCTCAGCTGAGGTGGGGGGGGGGGGGAAGGCGTGTCTTTGCCTTTAAACTCTTTTTGCAAATGCCGGCGGTGGCGCAGACAGAACTGGAGTGGGACCCGCTGGTGCTGCGCGCAGCCGGGCTCGCGCGGACCCTCCCCTCCCGCACCTCCCTGCTAGCCTCCTCCTCCCTGAAGCCACGTTCAACATGATGCATAATTGATAGTGTTAGCTGAGCGCCTCACCCTCCCTACCATTTTTGCCTGGATCTGGGCTGATACAAACCCAGTTCTCCCCTGCCCCCCTTAGTCTAACCCGGAGGCGAGAACCTGCGGTCCTGAAGGGCGTGGGGGGAAGGGACGCCCCTCTCCACAACCCATCGGGCCCCTACCCAGTCTTTTAAGCTGGAACTCTTTATGTCTCCTCTTTTGTGACTAAACCAACGCCAGAAAAGCCCACTGCTCAACGCGGAATGGGGTGGGCCAGGGTGAAGCTAGTCTGAGCGCGCCCAAGCACCTCACGCTCGGGTCTTGCCACCTCCAGGCGAATGGGGCACCGAGGCTGCAGCAGACAGTGGCACAGACAGGGATGATTCCAAACATCTGCTCCTCTTGAACACAGTGGGCTGGGTACTTATGTCCAAAGCATTTCTTCCCTCCACCCGGTATCTTTACAGTCTCTTAAACACACACACACACCATCAGCCCCACACACACTTTCCGTCAAAACCGCCGTGGCCCGCCACCGCCCCGCCGTCTCACACAACAGCCGGCCTCAGCAGACTCGCTGCTCGCGACTCTCCCGCTCCCTATTTCTGACGAAACCCCGACATTTCTTTTAGCGACAAGGGGGCGGAGGCGGGGGGATGTCGAGACATTTGGCTAAAACCCCATTTCCGCTCCCCCATTCCCCGTAATGCTTACCGCAGCCCTGGAGACAGAGCTGCTGGCCAGAACCCGAAAAGACGTAAGAACTCAGGGAGACACACAGAGCCCCAGCCCCACCCCCCACTCCTGTCCTTTCTGTAGACACAGAGCTCACTGAGCGCACGTGTTCCCCCAGCTCTTACCCCGGGCCGTGGGGATCGCTCAGGGTGGATCGATGGCTGGAGTTTGGGGCTCTGCGGAGATCAATACCCCCATTTCAGTGTTGAGCATTTTAATGAGCTGGGAAGGGGGCGGGGAAGAGAGACTGGCTGGAAGGCAGCATCTAAAGAGACCACCCGGCCCGAGGTTCGAGGATTCTTTGTAAATTAAATATGAACAGACTGGTGCACAGACACTCCGCGTCCCTCCCTCTGTCCTACTCCTGCTGTCGCTACAGGCGGCCCAGCCACCCAGCGCATCTTGCTCAGCCGAGTTCAGAACCCAGAACTTCACTCCGCCTGCTGTGTCTGGGATCCCCCCCAGCCAGCCCACCTTTGAGGAGGGCGCCCCTGGGAGAAACTGGCTTCAAGAAGGGCCGTAGGGTGAGAGCACTGTGACCCATTCTCCCAGGAACCCTGCGTGGGACAACTGGGAGCGAGTCCAGAGCCCAGACTCATTCCCTGAGGTTTGGAGGCCTTGTTGGGCCCTGGCAACACCCTGCCTGGTGACTCAGGCCACCGGACTGGTATGGCCTTCTTTGTCTATGGAGCAAAGGGTGGGGGTCGTGCTCGGCATGCTGTCTGCATCTGGGGAACCCTGAAGGGCTGTCCTGGGAGCCTTGCCCAGGGAAGAGGGATCCGAGGAACCGGGGCTCAGTCGCGTGCCACAGAGAGTGGGATCTTTGATGGCAGGTTCAGAGACTTTTCGAGCTGAAGGAGGAGCACCAGGCATGGAGACAGAAAGGAAAGTTCCAGGCGTGGAGACTCAAGGTTTGTTTGCTCTCCCCTCCGTTTTTACTTATTTTCTAGTTTTTTCTGCATTTGGCTGGGAAGTGGTGGTGGAGGAGGAGACAATTGGGAAGGGACAAGGGACTGGATAGAGTCTGTGGAGTATTAAGGAGTATGGGCTCCCCGCTAGCTGCTTGTCCAGAGTTTCCCAGGATTGCAGCAGGTACCCACTCCACAAGCGACCCCGTAACCCTTCCCGCCAGCCGACCAAGAAACCCCCCTTTCCTTGCTTTCTTCTTGGCGTTACAGAAGCTCGGGACTTGGTCAGGAGATAGGGCTCCAGGAGCCTGGAGGAGGACAGCTAAAGGTGCAGTGGCCACCCCGGTGTGGGCGCTGACTCCTGCAGCCCCGGCTGCTCTAGCCAACGCTTTTGTTCCCCGAGCCTACCCTGGGGGAAAGACGCCCCTTACCCCCGCCTTCGACCCTGGAGAGCTCAGGGCCGGCCTCCGCACGGCTGGAGCCCGAGGCACCCGGGGCAGAGTCCGCGGAGGTGAGAGGCGCGACTTCTGGTTCAGCAGCTAGAAGACAACGCAGCGCGCACCTCGTCCGGAGCCAGCAGAGCACAGAAGCTGGTTTAAGGTTTATAATGTTAATAATGATACAATTACTTGAGGGCTGGGGAACCGGGAGCGAAGATACCACCCCCGCCGCCCACGTCTTTGATCTTTAAAGAAACAGGCACCTAATCAGGTGGCTACAAGAAGGGGTCCGGGAGAGGAGGGATACCAGGCTCCAAGCCGCCAGCGCTAAGGGCCCCAGATTCAGAGAATCTGCCGAATCTGGACTAAGGCTTTTCACCAGGGTGAGGTGCCGATCCCAGACAGACCCACAGGAGAGAGCTGGAGCCCCTAGCCGCTTTTTGTGGATCGACCTCTAAATTCAACAGTACGGACCCGGAGGGTGTGGAGGGTTGAAACCTGCAGGATCCGGGGACTTGCTCCCCCAGCTCTGC
This sequence comes from Galagoides demidoff, assembly GCA_963574575.1. NCBI lineage: Eukaryota > Metazoa > Chordata > Mammalia > Primates > Galagidae > Galagoides > Galagoides demidoff. The sequence continues at coordinate 19,719 of CAUYQV010053303.1, read as the reverse complement.
TGGTACGTGTCTAGGGCCCAGGCCTGGTCCGCGCGCGCCCCCTGCTGGACAGCACCCGCCGGGCGCAGAGGTGGGGCAATGGCGGAGGATGCAGTGCCTGGAGGGCTGCGGCGGAAGCGCTGCCAGGGCTCTTCAGTACCCCGGCGCAGTGTTCCAGTGGTCGCGCTTAACCAAGGCCTGGTGGGCTTTCCTCCCCGTGCCCACCCAGTCTACGTCCCAGGAATCTGCAACCTCCCCTCTCCACCTCAGGTGCGGTCCCTGCCTCGCGTCCCATAGGGTTTCCAGCTCCCAGAGCACCCCCTAGTTGCCCTGGGGCCACTAACCAATGAGCTTAGTGCTGCCAGGACGAGAGCTTCCTGAACATCTCCCCACCCTCCTCGGTGCAGCAGGAACTCCTCTGGGGCTTATAAAACGTCTGAGATCTGAAAGAGACAATCTGTTGGCGCTAAGAGGGGCAAAGAAAATGGAAAAATTTGAAATAATAAAAATTTAATTGAATGTGTAGGACATGCAACATCGTGCACACAATTCAGTTGCAACTGCATTCAGAGTTGTGTTTTAATGTGACATGTGGATGTAATGGACTTGCCTAGGGATGCGAGAGGGCTTCTGAGAACAAGAAGAATGGGCATCAAACATGCTCAGCATAACGGCCTGCTCCGGATACCTCCCCTACAGCTGCCCTGCAGCCAGAAGCTCTTAAACACTCCCTGCCTCCCACTTTTCAGCTTCTGCAGCTGAAGAAGCACACGTATGCATACACACACACACACACACGTGTGTTTTCCCCAGTCTCCCACCCCCAAGAAGCTTTTTCTTTTCCAATTTCCAGCCAAAGGATCATTATTTAGGGGAGCCAGGCCCTGCTTATCCTCCCCTGGCTTCCACCTCTCCTCCTCCTCCTGTACTCTATGTAGTGATTAGGAGAACAGATTCTAGCATCAGACTCCATCAGGTACTAGCTGTGTGACCTTGGCCAAGTTACTTAACCTCTCTGATCCTCAGGAAAAAGTACATATGAAATAGTACCTATGTTTTTTGGTCACTGAGAGGATTAAATAAGTCAATGTATGTGAAGCACTTAGACCCTAGCACTTAGTGCTCAGTAAATGAACAATTTTTTTCAACAATAGCTGAATAGAATTAGTCATTATTGCCTTGTAGAGTTGAACACAAGAATGATGTTCTGCTACCCTCACTCCCTACAGGCTTGTGTCTCTACCTTTTCCCCAGGGAGAAGACCTTGACTGGAGTCCCAGACCTTTCTCCACTACCACTCCTCTCCACACACCCACTTATACTTATAGGTTTAAGTTGTCATCAGGATGACTATTGTTACTACATATTTTTAATGGTTTCTAGTTTCAGATACTTAAATCTAGACTCTGAGGCTTGTGGATGTTTGAGAAGAAAAACCTGCAGCTGCATACTTTGTGGAAGGTTTTTAATTAAAACTACACTCAATACTTTAAGTATTTATTGGGCAATGTGACTAATTATTTTCCAGGGAAAAACAAAAATCCATGTTTGCCTATAGGAAGACTGTTGATTTCAGACAAAAGTAGCAACCTGTGGCAGTTTGCTGGAGGCACCCAGGAGGAATTTCCTGAATGGTTCAAATGAAGCTCAACATTATTAAGAATCTGGGATCCAGCCCATGACCTTCCTCCCAGTGCTTTCATGAAGTTAGCTTAACATGCCAGCAAGGCCTTTTATTGCCATCAAAATTAACAACCACTCTTCCAGCGGCAACTCATGTAATTATCTCAGTCTGTGCTTGTCTCACTGCAGAAAGGCAACTCCTGGCTGGGGAATGACACTTCTGCATTCCAGGGGCAGTATGCTTAGCAATCCTACCCCAGCCAGGGAAGGACTGGTTCCCCCACAGAAGGGTCCTGAGGCAGCCAGCCCCTCCTTAGCAAGGATTTACAAGGTGACACGGAGGATCATGTATGATATTTCCATCTGCACATAATGAGCTTCCCACCTCAAAGGATGGAAACTAGTAAGTGTGTCATCTCACAAAGCAGGAAGCAGGGCTGCTTTAGGCTAGTGGATTCAGCGCCAGCAGCAGTCCTGGGTTCTTTCATCTCCCTCCTCTGCCACCCTTAACAGGTCTTCAGCCTAAGGCTTGGGTCTCTGGTGCCACTGGAGGACTTCAGCAGTAGCTAGGGTAATATCCTTACTGCCCAATGGGATAGGAAGACTAGATCCTCTCTTACAAAGCCACAGCCTTTCCTTGGGGCTACCCATCTCTGAACCAATCAGTGACAAAGGAGGGAGCAGTATTAATTGGCTTAGAGTAATCATCTGGCCTGGAAATAGATATTGAGGAGTCAATCTCAACATTCACCTCAAGCAAGAAGTTCTCTTTCTCTAGAAGGGTCCCAACTCTTGCATATTCAGAGTAGCCTAATATTGTGTCCAAATGAATTGAAATGAGAGGGACCATAATTATAATGAACCATATTAGATACTTCCTTAAATGGAAATTATACCAATCTATGTGCACAGTCTATGACCAGAGTCAGGGTCAGAACAGTGTGTGTGACCACATTCAGGAAACTCTTTGGTAGGCATACCAACCAGAGGATCTTTATTCTTCACAGAAATATTTATTTATCTATTTATTTAAATTATAAAGACAAAAAATTTTTAAGAGACTGGCTCTTGCTATGTTGCCCAGGTTGGCCTTGAACTCCTGGGTTTAAGCAATTTTCTCATCCTCTCACCTCAGCCTCCCAAGTAGCTGGGCCTAGAGGCGTGCACCACTGCACCCGGCTCTTTCACGGAATTCTTGAAAGGATAAAAATCTGTTCTTGGAAATGCCTGTGCTAGGATCCAAAGCTATTTTGGGAGCAGTGGAAGCTTCAGTCTTTAGTTGGATATTTATGAACAGGAGATGTTTATGAACTCAAAGATGTCCCTACATGACTTCACATCCTGAACATGTCTCCCGGGCCCATGGCAGAGAAGAGAGGCACTTTGCTGTCAAGGTGGGAAATAGGAAGAAGAATTCTACCTTGGTCTTAGGAGGGATATGGAGGCAGGGCAGAGCTCCAGCTCCAAGAACTTGCTGTGTGATCTCCAGCAACTCCTCACCCCCTCTCCATCTGAATTTCCACCTGTGCAATGCCAGAGACCAGACCAGAGGTGCCTGGGGCCCTGCCAGTCCTGCTGATCTCCAAGACCCTGTTTCTTGGGGTGCTGTGGCTTTAGAAGAAGCCAGTTTTCAGGTTGAGCTAGGGTTTCTGGGGAGCAGGCTACCATCTGATGGGGCTTCCTGCAGGAGGATGTTCTTGGGAAGTCTGGGACCATTGTGACCCCTCCTCTGCATGCCCCTAGCAGTGCCTGTTTCCCATCACACTGTAACTAGCCTAATCTCTCTCTCTCTCTCTCTCTTTTTTTTTTTTTTGAGACAGAGTCTCACTTTGTCACTCCTGGTAGAGTGCTGTGGCATCATAGCTCACAGCAACCTCAGACTCCTGTGCTCAAGCGAGTCTCTTGCTTCAGCCTCCAAGTAGCTGGAATTATAGGTGCCCAACACAACACCCAGCTTTTTTAGAGGCAGGGGTCTTGCACTAGCTCAGGGTGGTCTAGAACTCATGAACTCCCAGAGTGCTAGGATTATAGGCGTGAGCCCCTGCACCCCACCCCAGCCTAATCTCTCGAGGCCATCAGCACTCTGGGCCCTAGGAGCTAACCTCCTCCCCAAAACTGTTGTGCTCTGTGGACAGAAGGTGTCCTTCTGCTTCAAACACTTTCTGAAGGCCCTTTACATAGTAAGATTCAGAGGCAATGGAAGTTAATATTAGAGATTAAAATCTGGGTGCTGGCTCAGTGCCTGTAGCTCAAGAAGCTAGAGCGCCAACCACATACACCAGAGGTGGCAGGTTTGAATCCAGCCCAGCCTGCCAAACAACAATGACAACTACAACCAAAAAATGACCGGGCATTGTGGCGGGCGCCTGTAGTCCCAGCTACTTTGGAGGCTGAGGCAAGAGAATCACTTCAGCCCAAGAGTTGAAGGTTTGGAGGTTGCTGTGAGCTCTGATGTCATGGCACTCTACCCAGGGTGACAGCTTGAGACTCTGTCTCAAAATAAATAAATAAATAAAATCTGGGTGCTGAATATTTCAGGAGACTGCTTCATCAACCAAGGAAGAATAAGGCTGCCATTCCTCTCTGCTCTGTGATAATCATTTCTCTGCGCCAGTGAGATGGATGCCAGCAAACTCATCACCCCCATAAGATGATGATACCACCCACCACCAATTTGCACCAGGGGGCTGTGTAGGATAAATGATGAAAGGGCAAAAAGATGAGAATACCATAACTCTGAAATGATGACAGGCACCATTACTCTTAGTTCAGTCCAGATCAGGGAACAGGACAAGATCAGAACGAGTGGGCCAAGTACAGTCATGATGAGAGTGAACAGGCTAAGTGCTGTGAAAATCGTTTTACTTATCCGTTAGTTGCCAGATCTGCATTATGTTACCTTATTGTTATCTAACTGCCCTTTATCTTACCTATTGGCTAAACTGCTAAATCACAAGGTTCGCTTCTGTAAAAGGGGTTATCGTGACCCCGTGCTCACTTTGGCTTCTTTTGCCAATTTTTTTTTTGCTTCTAATTGCTAACTTTCAGCTTCAGCCCACCTTTTAGGCCCTTTGTGAACTTTCAGACTAGAAAAAGCCCAACTTCAGACCCCTCAAAGCTCTCTCACTTAGTCTGCCTTAGACTTTGCTGAGACAGCCCTGTGGTTAATAAAAGACTCCTTTGTGAACTTCTAATTGGAGTCAGTGGTTCTTATCTTGACCCATAACACCAGGTGCCATCAAAAGACATGGAAAGAAGCCACAACAAACACACATTTAGAGACGCTGCTCCTTGTGTAGCCCCCAGCAGAGTCCAAGAGGGCAGGGCCCAGTGTCTCCTCTTCTCCCTCCATCCTCCAGACTCAAAGCTCCTGTAGGGCTTCCCAGGGTCTTCCTTTCCACTCTCCCCCATCAAACCCCAGAACAGAACAGGGAGGACATTTGGCAGGATGGAGTAAAGCTGAATTTCCTCTTATGGATCTCTTAGTAGGCTTTTTCATTTGTGTTTTGGAAAGGATTTCTCAGAAACTGAACTGAGATAAAGTTTTGCATGCAAGTGGTTAAGAAAACACCCTAGCAAAAATCAGTAAGGGAGAAGGGAAAGCAGGAGAGGAAGAGGAAGAAGCCAAGCAAGCTAGTCTCAGCCTTGGCCTGATCCCACTAAGCTCTCATGCAAAAATGACACCTCAGAGTTTATCCTGGCTCCTGACAAGGAAGTTCGACTTGCATAGATATAGCATCAGACATTGGCTAGGCCCCTAGAGTCTGCCCCGGGATAGCCTCTATTTCCCTTCCAGGTATTTTCCTGTCTGTGTCTGTGGACGATTGGCTCTAGTAGCCTGGAAAGACTCTATGAGTCTGCACCCACCTAGAAGAAGGACAGACAGGGAGCTGCAATGACAGCCTGTAAAGGATGCCAGACTCAGAGCATCAGATCTAGAGGCCTGGAGGTCCCTTATCCCCATCCCTTCACTTTACTAGAGGAAACGGGAGACAGAGGCCAAAAGAGAGGTCACAGAGAAGGTGGGGCTGGAAAATGCCCCAGTAGGTAACTCCTCTGAGATCCCCTCCCAGGCTGTCTGGGTCAAGGGTGTGTAGAGTTGGTCGCTATGGATTTGCTAGGCAGGAGGCCCTTGAGGTTCTTGGGTTGATGTGGCCTTGTCAATGATAAGGACAGCTATTTCTGGGGTGGGACAGGTGCCATGGTGCTATATTAACCCCTCATGCCACCTTCCAGTGCTAATGGGCACCAGAATCAGGACCTTGCCCATGTCTGGGAGAAACTGAGGTTGTGTCCTTGAACTTGAATTATCGGCAACAGAATTCTGAGCCCAAATTAGGCTCCATAGAGAGAGCAGCTCCAGCTGGGCAGCTGGCTGGGACAGAGATTTGAAGAGAGGAGAGCCCTGCCTGAAGAGGATCTGGGTACATTGCAGAGTTACCTGCAATTCTGTACCCAAAGCCAGTTCTAATGGCCATGTCTTGGGGACAGCCAAGCACAATTCAGTCTGTAGGAGATCAGAGCAGGAAATCAGAGGTTAGGGATTGTACCTACTTTTCCACTGACTTTCTGTGAGACTTTGGAAAAATCTCTCTCCCTTCTTGGCCTCAGTTTCCCCTCTTCCTGCACTGTGGGGTTAAACGTCCCTCCTACCTACCTGCCTCATTTTGGGCTGGCATCTGTCACATTTTCACTCCTCAGGCCTGTCCCTACAAAACCGCAAACTGAAGAGGAGTGCCTCTGTGCAGTGCCTCCCAGGAAGGGCAAACTCTGGGTGCAGTCCTCTTCCTTGACCTCTTTAAAAGGCCCCAAACAGGCTCTCCCAGGGAAGCCAGAGGAATCATGCTGGGAAGCGTAAATCCCACAGTGCAGCATCTGTGAAGAATGCTGCAGCCTTGTCTCCCTGAGTCCTTATCTCCAGACCCAGCTGGAAACTTGATGTATTTATTTGCTTCTCACAGGGCCCCCTCTGTCCAACCCACATCTCTGCCACAGTCTGGTAGCCAGGTGGGGACAAGAAGGGAGGGGACTGCTATAAATCCCTCCAGCCTGCAGCTGGCAGGGTGACCCTGTCGGGGTAGAGGAGACAGTTGAGGCAGCTTGGAGGGATGGGGACAGAGCACCAGGGGAAGGTGGTGGGGACAGGGTTACCTAGATCCTAAATGAACCATGACAGAGAGGAGAGTGAGAGCGTGAGAGAGGGATGAGAAAAGAAAGGGGGGGGGAGGAGAAGGAGACTGTGGTTCTGGTGCATTCTGGGAGTCAGCACAATGCCTTCATCTTTAGGGTGTTGGATGTATAGTGTTTTTTTTTTAATTGTATTGCTGATTTGCCAAACTAAGTACTTTATACATAGTACATGTTATGTTGTGTAATCCTCACACTTTGTATGTATTACACTGCCAATTTGCTTATTAGATTACAAAGGCTAAGCAGTTTGCCCAAGGTCATATAGTAGAGGTGGGATTTGAATCCAGACCTCTCCTACACACACAGTTCCCTGCTCCAAGCTGACTGTACAAGTGCACCACCATGGGTCCAGCCTCTCTGCTTGTTGGTTAGTTTGACTTATTGTACAATAGTTTCTCCCTGGGGTCAGCCAGGGCTTTAAGGCTGTAGAATTACAGAAGAAAGTCAACTTTCAGTAAATCCCACCCCCAGGCCCGCTGTACTGTCTGTGCAAGGAACAAAGTTTTAGACAATCAGACAAACAACACAGGATTTCATAATATCTCCTGCCATACTTGTCTGACTGGCTAGCTTTTTGGAAAATGTCTGTGGTTAGCTAGCTAGCTTTTGTAATCTGCTTGGCTATCAAGTTTGGGATATTTATAATATTTATAAACGGACTTTGGCATAGTCCAGGCAGCTGGTCTGAATTTAAGGAAATTCCCTAAGCCAAGAATGAAGGAATTTTTCCCTCACTTTACTGCATTGGGTAAAAGCGGATAGACTTCTAAACTTCCTGGGTTTTGTTTTTGGTTGGTTGGGTGGTTGATTGGTTAAGGATTTCTTTGTTTTTGTTTTTTAGTATGGAGTCAATCTAAATTCTAGATCCTTCTCCACAAACATTTGTTTTACTCAGGTCCAATGGGTCTAGAGTTGACATTTGGACTCAGAGACAAAAATAAATGATGGTGCTGGCCTCATCCTTCCCCAGACCCCAGGCTCAGCTTGGGACAAGGACCAGGGCCAAAGCCAAGCTCCACCAGGGAGCATGTCCTCAGAGACCCTGCCTACATTCCCTACCTCTCCCTCTAGGCTGACCCACTCCCACCCCATCTCCACCCACACACAGGGGCTGGACCTCCATGACTACTTCTTACCTGCATTACAACTGGGGTATCCTCAACAGAGGTTGTATTACTGTATAGGGGAGGAAAATTGGTTCTGGGTTGGGAGAGGAGGGCTACTAACAATCTTAGCTATTACAATGGTTTCTGACCCACCAAAGGACCACAGTCCATAAGTGTGTCCACAATCTCTATTTTTAGATGTTATGATTTTTGTATCTAGAAAATCAGCGTATCAGTGGTATTAAAATTTCACTGGGGGAGGCTCAATCAGGGGAAAGAATTGCCTAAAGTGGCTCCTTAGGAGGAAAATAATGAAAAACAAAAAGATTGAGAACCATTGCTCTGAAGGAAAAAAATTAGAAATAGGATAAATTCAAGCATGGGGAGGTATCTCTCAGGAACCTGCCTTTCATATCACCTAAGACTGACAGACCAGGAGGACACAGGAAGGAGAGACCAACACAGGAAGCCTAACCTCCAAACACAGCAACCCACCCTGCAGTCTAGACACCAGCTCCCTGCAGATAAATCACAACTCTGCCACGTACAAATTTAATGACCTTGACAAAGTCCTCAGCCTTGCTGCCCCCCTGCGTTCATCTGTAGAATGAAGATGAGGATGTAACCACACAGGGTGGCTGGGAAGATTAAATGAGATTACTTGTGCTAGAAGCAGCAGTTCTCAACCTGTGAGTCACGATCCCTTTGGGGGTCGAATGATCCTTTCCCCTTTCACAGTGGTCACCTAAGACCATCAGAAAACATATTTTCAATGGTCTTAGGAACCAAGACACCACTCCTCACGTGTGGGGGTCACCACAACATGAGGAACTGTAGTAAAGGGTGGCAGCATTAGGAAGGTTGACAACCACTGTGAGGGGTAGGCAGTATCTAGCACACAGTTGTCTTTCTGTCATGTTAGCTGGGGGCATGATCACCTGATTGTGGCAGTGGCTCTCACTCCTGCCCACTCTTCAGTCTCTTCATTGGCCCCACTGGGGTTCAGCCAGCTGGGGCAGAGCCCGTGCCACGTGCTTCTAGAAGAGGATCCTGGGGAGTAGGCAGACTGCACCGAGAGTGCCACCTTAGGGAACGCTCCTCAGGAGCCCCTGCCCATCTGTTCACAGTTTCATGGACTTTTCAGTTACCAAAGTCACAAAGAACTGGAGCATGAAGGGTGACTAACTCCATTCCTAACTGAATTCCTAAATCAATTCCTAACTCCATTCCTAAAGCACTAAGTGTGACTCTCTGTCTATCAGACCTAACCCCACAGCCTACCCTAACTCATATCTTACCTGGACTTTACTCTTTGAGCTAGACTCCTGACCCAGCCCAATCCTTACCCTGGCTCTAAGCTGGGCCCTAACCTTAGCTCTAACTCTCATCCATCACACACTGACTCCACTGGTAATCCAATATTTCCCCAAATTAGGTCATTCACTTCCAGTCACAGTTTTGCTATACCTGTGTCCCTTCTGGGTTTGTGGTTACTTAATATTTGTCCTAAGCGGATCTTTAGAGAATTCCACTTTAGCATCACGCTGAGCAAAGATATTCCAGAAATCACAGTTTTGATAGGTTGGGTATATTGTTTCAAAAAGATGTTAAATAAATAGAAAAGGCTTAGTGTATTAAAAAATGTTTTGTAGCTCAGCACCTGTGGCTCAAGCGGCTGAGGCGCCAGCCACATACACCTGAGCTAGTGGGTTTGAATCCAGCCCAGGCCCGCCAAACAACAAAGAAGGCTGCAACAACAACAACAACAACAACAAAACCCGAGCCGGGCGGGCCCCTTTAGTCTCAGCTACTTGGGAGGCGGAGGCAGGAGAATCGCTTGAGCCCAGGAGTTGGAAGTTGCTGTGAGCTGTGATGTCACCGCACTCTACCCAGGGCAACGGCTTGAGGCTCTATCTCCAAAAAAAAAAATGTTTTGCTATGTGCCACCTACTCAGACTTAATCTCCCATGTACCGGAAGTATGCACGGCGCTTTGCAGAGGGGTGAGCTGCGGAGCCCAATCCAACCCCCTGCAACCCGTTGTCCACCCATGTTGCTGGACCAGCAGGCACCTCTCGCCAGGCCCAGTGGAGCTGCAGCGCCCTCTGCCGGAAGAGCCTGGGACACCCCTAGCTCGCTCCCCTCCCCGCCGGGCAGCGCCCCCAGTGTGCCAACTTCTCTCTGCCTTGACATTTGGTGCACCTCCGGCCGGGCCCTCTCTCGTTGTGGAGTTTCCTTAATTGTGAGGCACGAAGAAAAGACACTTTTACTCTAGGCGTAGGAGGTGGTGGGATGTGGCGTGTGGGGTGGAGACAAGGCTGAGGTCAGAGCTGGAGCCAGAGGTCGGCTGGGAGAGGTGGGGTGACGGTTAGACTCTGAGGCGTGGAGAGGTGTCAGGGTGGGGGCTGTCCTCCAACTGAGTCTGGGGCAGGATGAGGGGAGGGTGTAAGGTGGAAGAACAGCGGGGCCAGGCTCCAGGGCAGGCGCTGGGTGTTGTGTAGGTGGAAGCAAGAGCCAGGTTAGGGTGGGAGTCAAAACATTTTTAAGTGACTTGTCCCAGAAGGTGTGAGGGAGGCTTTGGAGCAGGGACCGACGGAGCTGCCTCAGCCCTGTTCTCAGCTGTTTTCTGCCCAGGTCCGGGCGGCTGAAATCTTTCGTCTGGGTGTGCTGGGAGCACAGCGCCACCTACTGTCCACCCGCTCAAAGGTGGGCTCCCCGATCTTCAGGATTTGGGGGCCCTCCATACACCCTCCATGCACCGATGTCTACTTTGTCCCAGATCTTGTTCTTCACTGCCCTGAAGACGAGCCCATGTACTTTTTGAACTAAGATCTAACATGTTTATTTTCCCATAATTCATAGTTTATAAATTTGTAGCACTGTTATCTTGGTTGAGTGTGAAATAAGATCTTAAATTGGTGTGTCTCTTTATATAGAGGGTGCCAAAAAATATTCACATTTTAAGAAAGGAAAAAACTGTATTAAAATTGTAATATCAAGGTTTGGCGCCTGTGGCTTAAGCGGCTAAGGCGCCAGCCACATACACCTGAGCTGGTGGGTTGGAATCCAGACTGGGACCGCCAAACAATGATGGCTGCAACCAAAAAATAGCCCGGCTTTGTGGCAGGCGCCTGTAGTCCCAGCTACTTGGGAGGCAGAGGCAGGAGAATAGCTTGAGCCCAGGATTTGGAGGTTGCTATGAGCTGTTATGCCATGGCACTCTACCCAGGGCGACAGCTTGAGGCTGTCTCAAAAAAAAAAATTGTAATATCAAGTCACGTTTGACTTTTGCAATTACAAGAGATAAACGTCATCGATATGTATCGAGTATTACAATTTTAATGTTTTTTTCCTTCTTAAAATGTGTATACCTTTTTTTGGTACCCTCTGTGCATTAAAAATCTGTCTTCACATGTCCTCCTTGGTTCACACAAAGATCCCATGAAGTAAAAATGATACACATTATCCCATCTCACTCAAGAGTTTAAGGATCCCAAACACAGTTAAACGTCCCAGACCACAGCCATGGGCTACTAATTGAGGATTTAAACTGTCTTGAACTCTCCCCCAGAAAGCTGGTATTAACTGACATGTAAAAACCTCAGATTTAATTCAAAAATGAAACACAAGTGACAAATTTGGACATATCTTTTGACTGAATAGTCAAGCTGAGAGATTAAACTCGAGGACTGGAATGTGGACATCTGGGACAGGTAGGTGGAGTTAAGTGTGGTGGCACTGATCCATTCCCATTAACTGGCTGCTTACCCAGACCAGGGGAGGGCTAATTCCTATAACGCTTGTGCCATGGGATTTCCTGCAAGTACTAATGAAGTTTGATCTGTGACATCCAAAACAACATATTACTCACACATTACCAATGTCTTGGGCCTACTCCCACCTCTGTTTTTTAGGGTTTTTCCAGTTGCTGTAGGGACACATACAAGAGTGCAAGATTATCAAGCAGAAGGCAAAGTTATGCCAGACCCTGGTCCCTCATTCCTGCTCTGAGCAGATAATTCTTCTTTTGTTGTTTTTGAGACAATCTTACTACATTGCCCTCAGTAGAGTGCCATTGCACACTGGACAAGCACCCACTCACACATAGCTGGAAAAGCCCCCTCCTCCACAGGCAAGAGGCTTCTCAATGGCTCCTCTGGGGTGAGCCAAGCAGTCTGCAATTGGAGCATCAGGCATGCAAGAGTTACATCTTTATTAAAGGCTGAGACAGTGGCAACAGGGCAGAGTACCCCCAACCACATCTTTAACTAGAATGCATGGTGGAATGGAAATCAGTGGACGCTGCTCAGCCCAGGGGTAGGCTAAGGGGAAGATGATATGAAGAGCTGCCTAAGTGCTGCCCTGCCAGCACCATCAGCACAGCCAGGCTGGGCTCCCAGCCTCCCTCTTTCCCTCCATCCATCAGCCTATTTCCACAGGATCCTCAGAGCCAGTACTGGCTTTAACAGTCTGAAAATAGAATCTTATTTATTTTAGAGACAGTTTTACTTTATCACCCTCGGCAGAGTGCCCTGGCATCACAGCTCACAGCAACCTCCAGCTCTTGGGCTTAGGTGATTCTCTTGCCTCAGCCTCCTGAGTAGCTGGGACTACAGGTGCCCGCCCAGTGCCCAGCTATCTCTTTGTTGCAGTTTGGCTGGGGCTGGGTTTGAACCCACCACTCTTGGTATATGGGGCTGGTGCCCTACCCACTGAACCACAAGCGCTGCCCCAGAATCTTATTTTAAATTCATCTGAGTTCAATGTTAGAACCAGTACTCCCACTGGGGGAACGAGTTCCTACAGAATTCCTTAGTGGATCTTCAAGGCATCCCCTGGATGGGCTGAGGCATAGGCACACAGATTTCACTGATGTGAAGGCTGAAGCCATCGGCCCTTAAGGATAAAGGCCTGGGCTGAGAAGCATCCTAGTATCAAGGAAGGGAGGGAAGAGGAAGGGACAGTGATTCTGCTAATTAGAGAAACAGCCCTGACCTGCTTGTGTACTTTTGCTGACCTCTGGTTTCACCCCAAGGTTGGGGACCAATGGCATGGGATGGGAACTAGGCTTCAAAGATGAGAAAGCTTCTTGTTCACTGCCTCAGAGGCCTGTTGTCCATTCCTAAAAACTTAGGATGGCACAGCTGGCTGGCAGCTCTGAGACTGTGCAGTCTAATCAACCCATTTTACAGATGGGGACACTGGAGCTCAGGAAGGGGCCTCATCCTAGGTCGCACTCAATGCACAGTCAGTAACAGGGATAGAACCTTCTCTGCTGTTGCACACTGAGAGAAAGGTGGTCTGGTCTATTAGACTAGTGATTCTCAAACTTGCATATGCATTAGAATCATCTGGAGATGTGTTAACACAGATTGCTGGGTCCACCCCCAAAGGTTCTGATTCCAGAGGTCTAAAATAGAGCCCATGGCTCTGCATTTTAAGAAACTCTCAGGTATGCCAATGCTACAGGTCACTGCACTATAAGCTGAGTAGTGCTGAATATTCTCAGGACATTCCTTGGGGGGATTGAGGGTGAGGACAGTAAAGAGCCATGCTGGTAGGGGTCCCAGTGGCCTGAGGACCAAGGAGAAAGCCACGACTAAGTGAAGGCGTTTGTGTGGCCAGGAGGAAGCAAGGTTTGAAGGTCAGACTTTGGAAGTGACAGTGTCCATCTTGATGATGGGAGGCCTTTTTAGAATGAAAGGGGAAGTGAAAAGAGTGGGCCTTCAGTAGGCAGAGGTTGAGAGAACCCAAACTCAGGATGGGTAGTTTGGTTTGAAAGGCACTTTGGGTACCTGTGGGTTGTCCCTGGGAGCTGTTGGCAGGTCCCCTGAGTGGCTGGGTTCTGGGAGGAGCTGCAAGACCCATGGTGGTGGCAGGCAGGTGGCCTGGGGCAAGATTAGGCCACTTAGAGAGCCCAAGCACCTGGTCTTCCCTTAGGGTGGTGGGTAGGTGCTTGTACTTGGAGCTTTCTCTGTAGGATTTTTTTTTTTTTTTGAGACAGTCTCATGGAGTCATAGATTACAGCAACCTCAAACTCTTGGATTCAAGCAATCCTCTTGCCTCGGCCTTCCAAACAGCTGGGACTACAGGCACCTGCCACAATACCCAGCTATTTTTAGAGATAGGGTCTCCCTCTTGCTCAGGCTGGTCTTGAACTCCTAAGCTCAGGCAACCCAGCCCCCTCAGCCTCCCAGAGTGCTAGGAATACGGGTGTGAGCCACCACACCCAGCCTCTATAGGATTTTTAGAGAAGGGGAATTTGACCCCAGAGAAAAGGAACTAATTCTGACTAAATAACAACTGAGTACTGGGTACAATGACCTGGGAATGCTGTGATAGTAGGGCCAGGCTCAGGGAAACCCCACCCTTCTCTACCCACCAGAGACCACATACCAGTCATCCCTTCCTCTTAGCTCCACTGGAATGTTCTGCCTGCCAAGCTGTGGCCAATGAGAGAATAGACATCTTCCTCGCATGCCAAGGCCAAGCCCTATAGTAAGCTTTCAAAGTAGCTGCTGAGCGCCTGCAGCCTGAAAGCAGGCTGGTCTGGGTGCGACACCGTAGACTGCAGGCTCAGGTAGCAGCTGTACTTCTTCAGGCCGGCCTGCCGGTCCCGGCGGTAGGCGCGCAGCAGCTCCAGGAAGCTGACGCTGTTGAGGGCCAGCAGGCGTGCCTCGGCCCAGGTCAGCATGGTTGCCTGCACCAGTGGGTGCAGGGACACGAAGCACTGCAGGGTACCAAAGGGGTAGACGTGCTGGGCTAGCTGGGGCCCCGGGGAGACATCAAGGAGGTGGCACAGGTCACGCATGGCCAGCACAGTGGCCATGGCACTGTGCTTGCTCATGTTTCGTGCCAGGTAGGTCTTGGCCAGATTTTTGAGTTTGAAGCTGCTGGCCCCAGGCACACACCTCTGGATGAGGGGCCGGGCAGCCAGAAAGCCCGAGATGGCCTCCTGAAATTCCCACAGCTTGTTAATGTCCTCTAGGGCCCAGAAGAAGTTCAGGAGGTCAGGCCCCCACAGCTTATAACTGACCAGGATGGGGCAGCGCATGGAACTCAGGAAGTTGATGAAGTGCTTCAGCCCCACCTCCAGGGAGACAGCCTTGGAGTAGATAGTGTAGGCAGCCTTGGGCTCGATGACCACACGGAACTTGCTTTCCTGATTTACAGCTGCCAGCTGGCTAATCTTCTGGGCTGGCAGGAGAGAAGGGCACCGTGAGGCCCTGGGGGCATGGAAGGCACTGGGACCTCCAGGGCTGCTGACCTATCACCTAGAGATTCCACCAAGGGGTGTGCTGCCAAACACCAGCCTCCCAACACAGCTCTGCCCCTGACTCTGATGGGATGGGCCAGATGGGAGGTTGGGCTGCCCCCAGACACTCTGCTCACCTGCCTGGGAACCAGCTCTCCAGACCCCACCACTGGCTCAGAGTTTGCCAAACCCCTTGGGTCCAGGTCTCTCCTGTCTTCTACAGCTCTGCCCACTACCCCAGACCCTTCTACCTTCCCCTCTACTCCATGCCCCTTGGTCACAGAGCTAAGGGTCCCAGTCTGTCAGAGACCTAAGATGTATACAGCAGGCTCGCCCAGTCTACTGTACTCAGAGCGAGGCCCAGAGCCTCCTGCTGAGGTCTGCAAGTGACTTTCCTGTATTACAAAACACTTGTTCCCTCTATCTGGCTGGGCTAGCTCCATGCTGAGTCCATGCTGCAGAGCATGGCCCAGGGCTCCGGTTCAGGGAGAGGAATTGCAGGACCATGGCAAATACTGGAGGGAGTCAAGAGCTTCCCAGACCAAGAGTAATATATCTGTGACCTTGGCTCTGTTGGCAGCCCTGTGCACCCCCTGTGAGATGGGTCCTGTACTCAGAAATGTGCCTGGTGCAAACAAAGGCCTTGGTAGCAATGGGCTCACAAGTTGTGTTTCTGTATAGTGTTCCCAAGGCTCTTTGTCTATGAGAACAACTGCTCAGAGGTAAGCTTGTGGAGACATCCGCATTCCCCCCCCGCCCCCCCCACTACAGGCACTAGTCAAGGCAGACACCCTTGTTCAAACCACCAGGTGACAAACCTGAGAGCCCAGGTAAGCTCTTGGCACTCAGGTACATCTGGTCTCCCAGGTGTATCAACGACCAAAGCTTGGGACTCTCTGGGCCTCACAGATGACTCTGCCTGCAATCTTTTGGCAGCTCAGGGACTAAACTAGAAAGGAATGGAGATGCCCCTAACAGAACCCACTTTCATTGTCAATCTTGAGGTCAAAGAAAACCAGGGGCCTGTCTTCTGCTTGGAGGTCGGTGAGGCTCTCGTCCAGGACCCCGAGGGAGCTGGGGCTGTCCAGTTGGAAGTCACTGGACTCGCTGCTGCTGTCATCCTGCTCTCGGGAGGACTGCAACACAGAAAAACCCATAGGTCAGACCCTCAGCAGCCCTGGAGGTCCCAGCGCCTCCCATGTCCCCAGAGCTTCATAGTGCCCTTCTCCCCTCCCGGCCCAAAAGATTAGCCAGCCAGCTGCTGTAAATCAGGAAAGCAAGTTCTGTGTGGTCATCGAGTCCAAGGCCTTCTTTAGCATCTACTCCAAGGCTGTCTCCCTGGAGGTGGGCTGAAGCACTTCAGAGGGCGAATGGAGCATACTGGTAAAGTGGATGTGTACCCAGAACAAGTGTGTACACGTGGAGGGCACACAAGCAAGCTGCTATGTACATGAGAGGGTATATCATTGGGAAAAGGAATGTGTGTGTGCATGAACAGGTGTGAACTGGGTGTGCCACATGTGAGGGCACATGTGAGTAGATGAGAGAGGGTGTTTTTGGATGTGCAAGTGTGGGCATTAATGTGAGTGTCAAGCCCAAGTGTGCACACACAATGGGTATGAGCAGTAGGACTGAGTTGACACAGCACGTGAGAGTGGGCGAGAATAAGCCAGCGAATGTGTGCAGGGTGAGGTGTGCTGCTTGGGGAGGCTCAGGGAAGGGCCATCCGCTATGCCGGGCAGGCCTGACATGCCTGCTCCTAATTCCATCTCTCTGAGCAGCTTCAGAAAAAAATATCACAAACTTGGGACAAGAGGAAGGAGCCTCATCTTGAATCCCAGATGATTCTTTGAAAGGGGCCAGCAGCCTGGCCTCTCTTGTCTCCAAAGCTGAGGTCCCAGTGTCCTGCACAAAGGGGAAAGGAGGGCTATCTGTTCAGCCTCCTGAGGGCCACATCTAGATGGACACACAGGAGGGTGGCAGTGAGAGAGCAGATGAGGAAGAAGCTCAGACCTGGAGTCTGGAGACTCTCTATCATTTACCTTTGGCCAAACTTAGAGAAGCCTAGGACTTGCCTAAATGCCAGAGGCTCTATAACACTGAGGTCCTGGCAAGAACCTGAAAGGCCCCCAGGGGAGGAGCCAGCCAGAGGCCTCTCTAGCTCTGAGATCTTCCCAGAGGCTGGGACGACAGAGCGGGGCAGAGCCTCTGATGGTAATATGCAAAGTCAGTTGCTCATCATCTGCTCGGTTTAAGCCCAGATGTTTAGTCTTTGGTAACCAGCTCAGTACTTCCTATGAATGCCACCTGTGGACTTCAGCCAGAGGCCAGGAGGAAGGGATATGGCCAGTGTCACAGGTCTGGTTGGGACAGAGTCCAGAGCAGGCCTTGGCTAGTTCTTTATAGACTGTCTCTGGCTTGTCAATGGAGTTGGTGTCACCTGGTACTGAAGCACTATGAATTCTGGCCTCTGGCTAATGTCCCTAACCTGGGAAACAGTTAGCCTAAACCTTTCCACTGTCCAGGTGAAATATTTGTTTTTAACAAAACTTCAGACAGGAGAAAAGTCGTTCCAACCAATAAGTAAGTTAAAATGTGGTGGGTGGGTTTTCCTAGGAATGGCTGGGCCTGCTCCTCCTCACAGTCACAGATAGAAACACATTCACTATGACTCCATCAGAGCCGGGCCTGTCCCTCTGACGCACAAGGATTGCATAAGAGCATCTGCCCAATGTCTCCAGATTCTTGACACAGCCATGTTGTCAAAAGCTGACTTCATGTTGTCTTCCTCCAATGTCCCCATCCTGTCTCATCTTCCTGACTCTGTTTCCTCCCTGTGAGATGCCTTCCACAAGGAATCGTTGCTAGATGGGGGACCAGAGACTTCACCTTCTCCCACTTAGGGAAAATCCAGTTGTTTTTGCACTCCAGGCTCCACCAGGCAGCAGTGTTCCGGCTTGGGCTGGTAGGAGGGGCTGGGCTCCTTCTTGCAAGTAATCTCGTAATCTCAGGGGGCTGAGTCCATGCTGCCACCCACTGACAGCACACTGGGCTTTTTCTTCTTCCTTCTGCTTTTTTGCTCCAAACATAACTGCAAAAGCCCCTTTGTGGCCTCAAATGTCTCCACCTATCTCCTCAGGCCTTACAGCCGGTCAGTCTTCTCACCTTCATGTCTGCTTTTCCAATAGTAGAGTTCCTGGAGAGCCACGCAGCTGTCTCTTGGAGCTGCCTCTCCCATCCTTACATCAGAGTCATGGCGGCCAGCAGAACCTTACTTTTAGAGCCTTCCACTGTTTGGGGACCAGGGAAATGTCCTTTGTCCTGAACTTACTGAAGCTGTCTTCTCTAAGGAAACCCTGCTAGCTCCCTTAATAAAAGAACACCCCTTTTCTGCTGAGTGTATCAGTGGAGGAAAGGTTGGATCTTTCAGCCCTGACTTCTCTTCCTCCAAGAGTCCTCTTGACCTGGGGGACTTCCATAAGTATGACTAATCCATGGAGCCAGTCTCACTAGAGCTCCAGCCAGCTGTAAACTCAGTTCTCCCTGACCCACCTTAAACCCCACAGTACAGCTTAAACAAGACCTTTCTAAAGACTTAGTTTGCCAACAGGGCAGTCAGACTCAGGGTCATCTGAAAACATCCTTCCCTCCCTGCTCATCAAGGGACACTCTCCTATTCTGCCCCCAACCCCATTCCCTGACCTATTCCACTTGTCAGGATAACTAGGTAGGGGGTAGGGGAGCAGAGAGGACAGTCATCAGTAAAGGCTGACATTTGCTTGGAAGAGAAAAGGAAGAGGGGCAGAAAGAAATGAGTGGGGAGCAGAGATGCAACCCATGCGCAAAGATTCAGCACTGAAGGGGAAACCTTTGCATGCCACAGAGTGGGAGGCAGCTGGTGCCAAAAGAAAAGGGGAAGAGGGATTGCACTGCTGCTGGTTAGGAGTGAGATTCCCAATAAATGCTGAAAATTGTTATGCTTGGTTAATGGACTGTTTCTTTGAAGGCAAGACTGAACTCACATTGAGCCTCATGGGAGCTAGCATTTTTTTTCAGGATACATAGCAACTAGGATACACGTGCAATTTGTTCACAGGTACACCAGCTTACTTCTCTTCATTGCAGAGCTCACTGTCGTAGCAGGGCAACTGCACTCCAGCTCAACATAGCAGGTAGAGTAGCCACAAGGGCGTTCATAGAAAGTGGCTGGCTTGGCATTTTGATCACCTTCCAAAAGTCTAAGAGGTTCATCAGGGAAGATCCAGCCTGGCGTCTCTCCTGCTGTATCATACCCAGTGGCTAAATGTCATCTCCATCTGAGGCTGCTGCACAGACAAATGAACTGCATTCCTCTGATACAGACATGCAACTGTGTCCCCCAATTCAGTGCTCCCTGACATTGGCTATGCATTAAAAAAACTCTTTGTTTTTTTTTTTTTTTTGAGACGGAGCCTCAAGCTATCCCCCTGGGTAGAGTGCCATGGCATCGCAGCTCATAGCAACCTCCAACTCCTGGGCTCAAGCGAGTCTCCTGCCTCTGCCTCCCAAGTAGCTGGGACCACAGGCG
>CAUYQV010053302.1:0-11501 GCA_963574575.1 Galagoides demidoff | reverse complement strand
GCCTCCCAAGTAGCTGGGACCACAGGCGCCCGCCACAATGCCCGGTCATTTTTTGGTTGCAGCCATCATTGTTGTTTGGCGGGCCCAGGCTGGGGATCTGAACGCCACCTTAGGTTTACGTGGCTGGCGCCTTAGCCGATTGAGCCACAGGCGCCGAGCCCAAAATAGCAATTTTGATGCCAGTGCCCGTTACTTGAATTTTATGATACATTTTGATGTCTTGTAGCACAAATACAGCTTCGTATTCTGTTTTTTAAAAATGTCTTACTTATCTCTGAAATTTTAGCCTTCCAGATCACCTTTTATATTGACTAATTTTTATTTTTTGTGATATGATAGCTTTTCATTATGTTGCCCAGGCTGGCCAGTTTGCTTTCTAAATTATTTTAACTATTGTGCATATTCTGAGTTTAATATTTTTACTTTTTCTTGAATAGTGAGAATTTTTAATTTGAGGCTTGAAAGAAACACACATATAGCTGAAATTTACGTAAGAATAATAAGTTAAAGAATTAACTTACCTCATAATCGTAAATTTAAGTCACGGTGAATGATCACAACCAAAAAATGCTGCTGAAACTTACTAGGAAGCAATTGCACAGCTACTTCCTGCCAAGCTATTAGACTTGTACAGGCTGCATATGAATATTCACTTCTGGTGTACAAAAGTAGCTGAAAAATGTATCAAGGGTTCCAAGTTTGGGGTATATTATATCCCACATAATCAATATAAGAATGTTAGCTATTCCAATGATAAGATGATTTTCAAGGTCAGTTCAAAAATTGCCCATCGTGGCCTTTCTGGCTGCCCACAGAATTCACTGTCTGTGTCCTCATGTTTAGAGAGCTGGCTAGCTCATCCCTCAGGAATTGCGCATGTCCCCAGAGCTCATGAATCACATATCCTAGAGGTTCTTCTAAAGTATGTGTGGTACTTAACTGGCAGCAGCTTCTCCATTTGCCCTCTGTGTTCATGCCATGATCAGACCGTAACCCCATCTGGTCAAAGACTTTCCATTTTGTTTGGACATAGCTGCCACAATTTAAATATTTGGATCCAGGGCCTGCAGTGGGAATGTTCCAGAAATATTTAGTTTCAGCTTTTTGAATGCAGAGGTTTGATGCCCTTGGAAAGGCCTAGAAATAAAAGGGGGCAAGAGCCATTTCTCCTTAATGAGTAATCTGTTTATAATTGTGAACGGTGACCAAAGGCGAGAATGGCTTCAAAACTAGGCGACATTTGAGCTAGGTGTGAAAGGGTATGACCTGGGGGCAATTGTGGTAGAGGAGGAAGAACCAAACGTAGTAATCACACAGGCCTGGGTGCAGACTCCAGTTTTGATGTGTAATAGCTCTCTGACCCCAAACAAGTTCTTTGATCTTCCTATATCTCAGCTTATTTATCTATAAATTGAGTACAGTAATATGTATTTGGGGAAGTTAACAGCAAGAGTCAGAAATAAACACAGAAAGCACCCAGAACTCATACATGATAATAGCAGTAAATGATAATTCTTACAATAATAACTTTTTGAGGGAATAAGCAGGCAACGTGAGAGCAGAAGGCGGATGCGGTAGATAAAGACTAGACACTGGGTGGACAACAGGCCGTACTAAGCTAGTGCAAAGCCTGTAGGGCATGCGAAGGGGCCAAATCACACCCTGGAGGGGCAGAAGAGCCTCCAGGGCGTTTTCATTAGAGATATGCACATGCCTTTGGATGTGCTCTAGTGAGACACTGAAGCTTCACGGTGAGGGCGTGGGCTCTGGGAGTCCCGCTGCCTGCTCTACACTTCCAAGCTGAGAGACCTGGGGCGCCTGATGTGAGCCTTCTAAGCCTCAGTTTCCTCCCCTACAAATTGGTAATGATAAAAATATTGACCTTTTCATGCTCTTGTGAATAACAGAAATAATATTATTTAATGCTCACTATGTTCTTGCCAATGTTCGAAGTGCTATACAATTTCTATCTTAAAAGGAGAAAAATTTTAGGGCAGTGACCGGCTTATATCAAACAGTCAAAGTGTTATAGAGGTGGTGGTGATTGTTGCTGATATCATTATTATTGTTATTTGGTCAAATCTATATTTTAATAAAATCCTCCTGGAGATGGCATAGAGAATGGTTTAGAGTGGCTGAAACTGGACGCCAAGACATCGGGTAGAACAGTACTAGTTTCACATATATGTATAAAAATACATGGAGTTGTACATGTCAGATTTGTACACTTTACCTTATATCTTTTATACTACAGTTTTTTTAAATATAATTAAAAACTGCTTAAAGGTTCAGTTAGCCAAGCTCTATTCACTTAAAATAATAGACTATGAGGAGCTAAGTAAAATTTATTATCTTTAATTACCCATGTTCATAGGGGCAGGAAGCCCAAGGAAAACTGAGACTTCTACAACTCATGCAAGATTCTGTCCTAGTCAATGGTTTTTCCTCTGCTAGAGCTAGTAAGGGCAGCCAGTGAATGTATGTGAGAGCCGTTTCTGTCTTCCCTCGCCTGGTGGTACAGAGACACGAGAGCAGCAAAAGGCAGGTGAGCGGGGTGGTACAGAGGACACTAGGTGTTGGATGAGATCACAGGCTGCCTACCCTCCGCCCTCTGGAAAACTGTCTGTTTAAAGGACCTCCTTTCGTAGGACCCTTCCCATTTAGATTTTAGCGAGCCTCTGTAGGCATGCCCTTCAAAACGCTTTTCTCTTTGAACCTAATCTTAGGTTGTAAAACTATGGTTTTCCTTCCTTTCTTCAGGCCAGGTTGACAGCGGGTTGGTCAGTACATTGCGTTTTTGTTGGATTGACATCAAACTAAGTGGTAAAATGTTCAACTCGGTAACATACTTCCCCAGCACAGTACCCTGGATGGTGTGAAATGATTGTGACCTCTGAAGAGATAGGGAATGCACTGCAAACTCTGAAACTAAGACGAGTTATGAGACCAACCAGGTGATCAAGATGAAGTAATGTGCTGGAGGGAATGGAGCCAGCCAGGGAAGGTCACCTCTGATAGAGCAAAAGGAAAAACTCTGGCGCAGCAGAGCTGAATCTTAGCTAGAAGAGGACATTTAGGAGATATAAGTGAATTCTTAGAAAACACAGTCTGCATCCTACCTGATTGCTTACTTACTCCCAGTCAAGTATTTAAAGAGATAAGATTAAAATGTCTAGAATTTGGTGTTAAGCATGTAAACAAAAACCAACCCTGAATTGCCTGGTATTAGATATGGCTATTGACACTCTGCATAAGTCAATCTAAATGAATGGGCAATGTTACTTTCCAAAACCTGAGAAACCCCAAGTAAGGAAACATTCTGACTGGGCAGACAGGTCTCCTTGGAAACCAACATCAAGTCTGTTGTAGTCCCAACAGGTTCACTGACAGGCAATTTTTAAAAACTCTTGTGAAAAATAGACGTGTTATTAGGGGCAAGTGAAAACATAGGTCATACAAAGGCAAAAATATGAAGAAAGCTTTTTACATTATTGTAATGGTTGCAAATATATCAATACCTATGCAAATTATATTTATATATTTCTAAAGCCTTGCTTTGTAAAGCTATCGTTTTTTGCCCACAATTTAAACATTTATTATAAAAGTGATAATTCATGTTCATTATTTAAAAATCAAAACATGCAGAATTGTATGATGTTTTTAAAGTCTACACAATTACAATGTTATAAAAAATTCTGCATAATTACAAATGTCAATTCTTTTTTTTTTGAGAGAGTTTCACTTTGTTGCCCTCGGTAGAGTGCTGTGGCATCACAGCTCACAGCAACCTCAAACTCTTGGACTTAAGCGATTCTCTTGCCTCAACCTCCCAAGTAGCTGGGACTACAGATGCCTGCCATAACGCCCGGCTATTTTTTGGTTGCCGTTGTCATTGTTGTTTAGCAGGCCCGGGCTAGACTCGAACCCTCCAGCTTCACTGTATGTGGCTGGTGCTCTTCACTGAGCTACAGGTGCCAAGCCCAAACATCGATTCTTTTTACATAAATCAAGCTTTGCAACCTTTCTATGGCTTATCTTTTCTACTTAACAGTACACTGTGGACATCTGGGCATATATGCACACTTGGTACATAAAGGTTTACCTCATTCTTATTATCATATGTGTCATGGATATAAGGTAACTGAGGTTTCAATTAGGCAAATTAAGCTAGGTAACTTAAAACTAAGTTTTCTGGGTTTGTTTTTCTAAAAGATGCAATCTTGCTATGTTGCCCAGGCTAGACTTGAACTCCTGGGCTCAAGGGATCCTCCTGCCTCAGCCTCCCAAGTGGCTGGGACTACAGGTGCTTTCACCATGCCAGACTAAACCCAAGTTTTTCTTCACTTGTGTTAGCTTTTGTCCTTTAGGACCTACTGCAATAAATACCCTCTACATTTCCCTGTGCATTTGTGTGGATACATCTGAGTGTAAACTCATTAGAACAAGACTGCGAAGTCAAAGGTTAGGCATGCTTTGTAGGTTGATAAAGCCTTCTGAAAAGGTGAAACCAATTTATACTTCCATTCATTGTCTTAAGAGTGGCTGTTTTCCCCAAGACACATCAACTTTCTATATTAACAATATTTTTAATCCTAGCCAATCTGATAAATAAAAAGTAACTTCATATCGTTGTTTTAATTTCAATTTTTTCTTTTAGAAGTAAGGTTGAACATCTTTTTTGCATCATTATTGGCCACTTGTAGTTTTTGTGAATTGCCATTTTAATTACCCTGTATTTCAATTATATGATTGGTCTTATTATTAATTTGAAAGAACTCTTCATATATTCAGGAGATTATCACTTTTTTCATATAAAGAAGAAATACATCCACTTTATCTTTGTAAAGATATTTTGTACTATAGTAATTTTTTACTTTATATAGTCAGATTTATCCCTCTTTTATAGCTTCTATGAATATAAAATATTTATTCCACATAAATAGGATAGATTCATTTTCTAATATTCAAAATTGTACTAGAAATTCTAAATCTATATTATTTTCCTCTAATATTTTTGCTTTAAAAGTATTTTCCTGGGTGGCGCCTGTAACTCAGTGGGTAGAGTGCCAGCCCCATATACAAAGAGTGACAGTTTCAAACCCAGCCCCAGCCAAATTACAATAAAAAATAGCCAGGTGTTGTGGTAGGTGCCTGTAGTCCCAGCTACTCGGGAGGCTGAGGCAAGAGAATCACCTAAACCCAGAAGTTGGAGGTTGCTGTGAGCTGTGACACCACAGCACTCTATCAAGGGTGATGAAGTGAGACTCTGTCTCTAAAAAAAATAATAATAATATAAAAATTAAAAGAAATATATTCGCCTATTTAACAAGGAAAAAAATAAGAAGATGAAAATGCTTTTATAGTTTTCTTTTTATATTTAAATCTTCAGTTGATCAAGAAACACATTTATTATGAGATAGAGTTAGAGTTAGCTTATTTTTTCCCCTGGGCTAACCAGTTACTCCAACATCATTCATTAAGTAATTTATCTTTCCCCATCTTTGTCTTAAACTTAAATACATATTTTGGATATAGAGAGGCGCAGACACAGCAGGCAATATTCTGGAAAAATCAGCTGTGTGGGGCCGTCATCAGTCCTACGTGGTGCGCGGTGGCTTACTACTTGTTGACACCTTGAAGCAAAGACTAAAAATCCCTGACTGTCTCAGACAGTGGGGTGCGAGCTCATAGCGAACGCCAATGTCGGTTGATGTGTAGGATTTGCTTTTCCTCCCCAGTGACCAGCAATTGATTAAATCACAACCTTCTAGCCAGGGACTCAATTTCTCATTTAACCTCAGGTATGGCTGGTCCCATAAAAGCTGTTAACTAATAAGAAGTTAAGCACTTATATTATACTTTTCATCCCTAAAGTGCTATCTAAACATTAACTAATTAAATGAATTGATGAAAGGAAGGGATTTACAGGGGTCTCCAGAGAGCCGGGTATCTGGCTGCACACCTGTGAGGGGAGGATTCCTAAAAGGCCTTCCCTCCCTCTGTGAATGGCACTCAGCAAGCAGGGGAACAAAAAGCTGGGGACATTATTTCACTTCTGTTGAAAATTTCCTGGGATATCTTCTAATTAGTCTGGTTAAAGCCACCTTTTATCTGTCTCCCCAGATATTTCCTTTCTACATTCCTGGGGTTATTCAACAAGCTTCTTTTGATGTTTTCCCCATTGGTTAATCACAAAATCATAGAATCTTCAAACTGATCATCTAGTTTTGAGTGACTTAGCACAATCGCTATTTTGTAGAAACTGAGGCATGGAGAAGTTAAGCGACTTACAAAAAAGGTCACATAGCTTACTCTTACTGGGGACATAGCCGAGAATAGAAAGGAAGATTTCTAACTCCCACTTCAGGTCTCAATCAGCTTCATCCCTTTTTCTCTTTTTGAGCGTCTGTACTCTCTATATTTCAACTTTCTTTTTTCCTTTTTGTTCCCCTCCTTTCCCTTCTTCTTCCCTTCTCTGCTTTTAGCCTTTTATGTCTCTCCAACTCTTGGGGCTCATTCCCTGGCATGGTCAAGCAGTGCTACCTTAGCTTATCCTCCATTTCTTTATTGCTTTAAATGTGGGGTCTTTTGTTGTTGTTGTTAAGATGGTTCACACTGGCCTCAGTTTCTCCCACATGCATGCATACAGACAGTTGGTTTGTGTTGCTTTGTTTTTTCTAGTGGTGATTGCTTCTACCTTTAATAAAGTTACTTCTATAGTTCTGGTAAATAGCCAAGGTTTTAAGTTGATGGTAAGTCCGTTCTTGTTACATGAATCTATTAATTTCCCAGTAGTTCAACCAATCAATAAGACACTACTAGAGATCATCTCCATATTCAGAAAATGATAATGAGGTATGATCTTTTGAGAACATTTTCATGCAAGGACTGAACATATTATCTTTCTATAAGTCCAAGGTAGATCCAGTTCAGATCAAAACTGCGAGAGTAAATCTGGATTAATCTAGCATTATGCTTCTAGGCAGATATGGGAGAGTTTTAGAAATGCTTCACTTCTACATGCTGAGTCTGTAGGCAGCCACTGGCCTCCAGAAGCCTGGGTCTGCACTCTAAACTCAGATGCCTCAAAAAATTAATTCTTTTTTTCCATAGAGTTGTGAAGGGTGCTTTAGAGCAGGCATCCTCAAATTACAGCCCGCGGGCCACATGCAGCCCACCTAGGACATTTATCCAGCCCGCCAGGTGTTTTTGCCGCTGCTGCCTGTCTTGCTTAGCAGCCAACTCATCCCGGGGTCCACAGTCCAGCCCTCCAACAGTCTGAGGGACAGTGAACTGGCCCCCTGTTTAAAAAGTTTGAGGACCCCTGCTTTAGAGTGTTAGGGTCTGTCACTAATTAGCAGGGTGGTCTTAGACAACTCTCATTACCTCTCTGGGCCCCAGTTTTCTCATACGTTCAATAAGGAAGCTGGGTTTAAAAGAATACTTAGGCCTTTTCCTCTTTACTGCTCAGTGATTCGGTAATGTCAGAACTACAGCCAAAATGAATAATACAGACCTAAGTCAAATTTATTTCAAATAGTAATTAACTCAACAGAGAAGAAGCAAAATTCTGCTGATCACCAAAGAGAACTTTCTGGAACGGTCTCAATTCAAGATATTTTAATCTATTTTCCACACAAATAATATAGATGCATGTTAGCAGACCTTATAGCCTATCTGGAGCTCAGAATATTTACACCATATTGTTGTACTTACTCTTTGCAAATGCTTTAAATTCAATGAAGTTGCTTTTACTTAGCAAAAAAAAACTGTCTGAAGTAAGCCACATTCCGTATATTTTTCTGAATAAGAAATGTACATTCATGGATTCACATTTTGCTCTTCTAACCACTGAAGAAAATTAGTTGGTTTTTCTTTTTTTTTAAGAGATGAGGGTGTCACTGTGTTGCCCGAGCTGCTCTCAAACTCCTGGCAATCCTCCTGCCGTGGCCTCCCAAAGTGCTGGGATTAAAAGCATGAACAACCATAACTGGCCAGAAAATTAAAATTGAAATTCCTTTATCTTGTATTCCCTAAAACTTAGTTTCCAGCAAGAAGCAAAATGTAATTGGGTGTGAACCAGGAATGATGATGGCTAGTTGCAAATCTACCCAATTACATTAAACCAGATTAAATTATCACATAGTTTCCAAAGTCCAAATTGAAATTGTCACCTTTGGGAGAGGATCAGATAAGAGCTAATTGGTGGCATCACAATCCACCCTCAGTAAAGTGCTTGCTTATCCCAAATCTAAGTCCTGTTAGAACAGTTCCGTAATGGATAGGGGAGAGTGGGGGGAGCTAACTAGAAAAAAGACACTTTTGTGTTTATGTAAAAACACCCCAGCATTGAGCCATAAGAAGGAGTTCTAAGGTTAATTATGGAAAAACAAGGTTTTAACCAACTTTTTAAAGTAGAAATATTCCATATGCTTTTTGGTGGTATACTTTTTATGTTCTATTTTTAGGGATGTATGAGTAAGAGGAGTAAAGTTTAGAACTGAATGAGGATTCAGAATATTCTCATGGTGTGTCAGAGTTTTCACACTTGAGCAAATCCACAGGCCATCTTTTCCTAACTTCCCACAAACTTCCCTGGCCTATGTCACCAGCCTTCACTCCAGCCAATAGTTAATGCTGAGAAATGCACTAGAGA
This sequence comes from Galagoides demidoff, assembly GCA_963574575.1. NCBI lineage: Eukaryota > Metazoa > Chordata > Mammalia > Primates > Galagidae > Galagoides > Galagoides demidoff. The sequence goes on along the minus strand of CAUYQV010053302.1, from coordinate 2,845 downwards.
CAAAATGCCACCTTTCGTTGTTGTCTGCCAGGCAAATGCAAACCAAATTATACTGCAAATATAGTGTGTAATATATTACACATATTTCATAATGTCTAACAGTTTTGATTCTTCCATTCTATCAAGCTAGCTTGTTCCTAGTGAGTGGCAGGTGGTTTTGCTCAATGAGAATCGGGCCTTTTGGTTAGACTTTTAGAAAGGGCGCCATTTGTCAAGTGCAACAGCCCGGTTCATCCAAGTGTTTCCAGCAGTTGTCCAGAAGCTGGATGTTACACAATGGCTGAGGAAGCTTGTTTTGAAATGGAAGGTAACTTGACAAATCAGAGGGAAGGAATTAGCCAACGCCTAAGGAAATTCAATAAAAAAGAGTCTTTTCTCTCTTTTTTCTTGTCCAAATTACTAGTGCTCTTTCTCCCCCTGTAGATTTTGAATTTTGTGGTGGTGCCAAGGGAGTGAAGGTAACCAACATAAAAGAATCATGTGTGCCCTTCTCCCAATCCCACAGATCTCTATTGGCTGCAGACCTTGAACATGACACTGCAATTTCCTGGTGCCACACATGAGTAATAAGCAGCTGTTTCTGAAACTGTGGTTTGGAGAAGGCAGCACTAAGTTATTTTTTAACTTAATTGTAATTTTTGATTGGTCTGCAAGAAAGTAAATCAAATAAAGCCTGTTGTCTTAGTCTGCAAGAAAGTCATAGGCCTCAAATTCCAATGCTGACCATCTTGACCAGAATAGAAGAAAGGGGAAAATATGTGTATCCCTGAGCTGGAAGTTCAACCAGGCAGCTTTCGTGGGCTGCCTTCACCCTAGAAGGGTAAGCATATTTGGTATATTTGTCAAGGGCTGGATGGTGGAAAGTGATATTTGACAATCACTCAAGTTCTGGAAGTACCTGAAATAATAGGGAAAAGAATTTTTAGAGAGACTGCAAAAGTGAAAAATAGCAAAATCTGGAAGAAGATACCAGCTTCATGCTACATTTCGTCCTTATCCTACAGTGTCAGAATGACACCCCTGAAATAGTCATCTATTTACACTCCCCAAGTAAATAAATCAGACTAGTACTTTCCTTAGTGCAAGAATTTAACTTAATGGAAAGCAGAAAGAAACTCTTTCACCTTGTTTTGGAAATCTGCCTTTTCTCAAGGAGACAGGGCAATTTGGCATGTGGAGAAGAGGAAGGAGGTTGAGTGCAGGGAATGAGGAGACAGGAGAAGGCCACACAGTTTTTTGCTAATTACTTTGTCTTCATTTTGTTTACATAGACTGGACTTTGGGGGAAATAAATGGAGAGATAACTAAACCTCATCTCAGAGGTCTGTTTTACCATCATTTTAAACACTAAAACCACCAGCCTTTTTACGGTGGTGGACACTTTTAAAGATGAAGTGTCTTTCTGACTTTTGAGGGGTTATTATAAAGTAATATTAAACTGTGACTAAGTTAAGAACAAGTAGAAAGGAATAAGAAAGACAACTCCCAGGTGTTGCCAAGTTGTTATCTTACATTTCGTAATGAATGCTTTGTAAATAAAGGCACATTTAGCTACAATATCCCATTTTCTCTATATATGGCAACTTTAGGGGTGACCTTTGAAACAGTCCCTGCTTACTGATCACTTGCTGTGATCAGATGCTATGTTTGGTGCTGTCACTATATTAAATCTGATCTTTCCCTCAACCCTGCAAGGTAGATATTATCCTAATTTTTCAGTTAAGAAAACTGACACTCAGAGAGGTTGAATCATTTGCCCATGTGTAACTAGAAAGTGAATGAGCTAGAATTTGTCCTCAGATCAGCCTTGCTTTTTGCATTCTACCCCACTGCTTTTCAATATCCAGAGACCTAAGTTCTGATGGGGTATCAAAAGCTCCCTCAGATCTTCCCTCATGAGTTCAACTACTACCCACTGGAAAAATACCCCCACATATTGAGAATATGAGACTGTATATCATATTTAGATTTTTCAATAAGCTTTGGCCAGTTTTATTAAGGAAGTACTTTTATAGTTTACTTTGTCTTGTCAGTCCTGGCTTGATCTCAGTGATAAGAGAATTTCTGGATCAGCTCCAGCCTGGGTACATAGTTTGTAGGATTTTTCTCCTTATGGGCCCCTTGAGGATATTGCCACTCTAGAAAGACCTGCCAGTTTAGGGAGGATATAGCGGAGTTCACATGTCTAACTTTCCTCAGTGTTGAATACTCATTGACAGGAGACCCCATTTGACTTTGCCTCACCATAGTCGTTTTACAGATCCAGTGGCGTCCTGGCAACTCTTTTCTACTCTTCATTCTTGCTTAGAACCTGAAGGTAGTAGATTCCTCAGGCTTTGATTTTACTGAGGCCGCCAGTGTCCTCGTGTTTATAGAATATGGCCCTAACCTTCAATCCCCACCAAGTTGGTTAGGAGGTAGGAGTAAAAGGGGCAAGGCTCTTGGGGTGGGGGAGGGGAAGTAATTGGAGGCAAGATAATTGATTTATTTTTGAAAAATTATCCAAAAAAAGTATATGTATATATGTATGTATATGTGTGTATACATATATATGTATATGCATACGTATATACATATATTTTTATATATGTATAAATTATAAAAAATGTATATATGTGTGTATATGTGTGTGTACGTATATATACATATATATGTATACATATATATATATACACACACATTTCTTTTCTTTTTTTATGAGACAGAGCCTCAAGCTGTCGCCCTGGGTAGAGTGCTGTGGCATCACAGCTCACAGCAACCTCCAATTCCTGGGCTCAAGCGAGTCTCCTGCCTCTGCCTCCCAAGTAGCTGGGACTACAGGTGCCCGCCACAACACCTGGCTATA
>CAUYQV010053301.1:0-13418 GCA_963574575.1 Galagoides demidoff | reverse complement strand
GTATGTTCTTTTTTTTTTTTTTTTTAAGGAATTTGTTTCCCCTTCGTGGAAGGGAATATTGATTATTTAACAGTTTTTAGAGACTGTCATCTCATATATAAAATGGGCATGTGGCTATAAGACAACATGTAGGAAATGAGTAGCTAATGTATTTTATTTTATATGCCAATCTACTTTGTTAAAGGTTTGAATCAGAACTTGCAGAAGGCTTGGTGCCTGTGGCTCAAGCAGCTAAGGAGCCAACCCCATATACCTGAGCTGTTGGTTCAAATCCAGCCCAGGGCCTCCAAACAACAATGATGGCTGCAAACAAAAAACAGCCGGGTGCTGTAGCAGGCATCTGTAGTCCCAGCTACTTGGGAGGCAGAGGCAGGAGAATCACTTAAGCCCAGGAACTGGAGGTTGCTGTGAGCTGTGATGCTACAGCACGCTATCCAGGACAATAGCTTGAGGCTATGTCTCAAAAAAAAAAAAAAAAAAAAAAAAAAAAAAAAGGAAAATGTGGTGGAACCTGTAAGGACTACGGCCGGGTGTGGTGGCTCACGGCCGTGTGTGGTGGCTCACGCCTGTTGTCCCAGCGCTATGGGAGGCCTAGGCGGGCAGATCACCTGTGCTCAGAGGTTCAAGACCAGCTAAGACCCCCCTAAGCCAGTTGAGCCAGCGTGAGACCCCGTCTCTACTACAACAACAACAGGACAACGAGACAGCCGGACCTTGTGATCCCAACTACACTGGGGGGCAAGAAAACACTACAGGAGGAAGAAGTAATTAAAAAAAAAAATTAAAAAAAAAAACCTTCAAAGTAATAAGTTGAAATAAATGAGTTGAAATTAAAAAAAAATTAAAAAAAAAAAGAAAGAAATACTCTGGACTAGGAATTGCTTATGGATTAGTTATATGTTATACACTACTTAAGTCTACATTTGTTACTGTGTTAATAAACAATATTAAAAACAACAACCACTCACTTCTGTAATCCTAGCACTCTAGAGAGGCCGAGGCGGGTAGATAGCTTGAGTTCACGGGTTCAAGACCAGCCTAAACAAAAAGTGAGACCCCCCCATCTCTATTAAAAATAGAAAAACTGAGGCAAGAGGATCGCTTGAGCCAGAGTTGGAGGTTGCTGTGAGCTATGATGCCACAGCACTCTACCCAGGGTACCAGCTTGAGACTCTGTCTCAGAAAAATAATAAGAATAAATAACCACAACCACAAAACCCCCCATTTTAGAGGTATAAATGAATGATGAATGCAGCACATTTTCCAATAAACATTCAATCATTGGGTACTGGGAGGTTATTAGCATTACCAGTTTCACAAGACAGTACTACAAGAAGTTAAAGAGAAAAAAAGAAGGGACATAGCCAACTTAGTCCCTTTATTCAGAATAAGCTATCTGGAGATCAACCTGGACAAAGAAGAATGACTGATCGGCCTCTCATATTACAATCCTACTTAAATATTCTAGTCAGTTTTTTACCTGACTCTATCCTTCTCTAGACATAACTGAGATAAATAAAAAACACACCATTGTTCTTTTATTTCTAAAACATAAAGCAGCCCCCTCTTCTAAAATTTTAAGTTCCCTCTATGGAACTTACAAGCTTATTTAAGAAATAATTTTAAACTTGTTTGTTTTCCTTTTAGATGGTTATTGCTATGCACCGATGTTTACAAATTAGATATTCACAACTTAAGAAACAACCAAGCTTATATTCCCTTCAAAAAAAGAAAAACTATTATAATGTAATAAACAAATCACACTACAAAATAAGAATACAAAGTTTGGTTTTTAAAAGAATTTTTAAAATATCTTTCATTATAAAGAAATCAAGTGAAAAGGTTATTTTATTAATTTTCAATTAAAGGGGAAAATATACTTCTAGTCCACTTTCAAATAAATAAAAAATGAAAATGATTATAATACTCAATTTTAAAAATGTTTAATTCTGAAGAAACTATGAACAAAAGTTTCTCTGTTAAGTAAATTGTGGTAGATCCATTCAATAGAATGGTATAATTTAGGCACTAAAAATCACATGTATTTTATGTGAGAAAATGCTTACATGATAAATAATTATAAAATTATATGCAATATATCACAAATACATAAAATATACACAAGGAAACATACTGCTAACTCTGGTTTTCTCTCTGTGGCAAAACTATGCAATTGTACTTGGAATTCTTCTGTTATACTCTTTGGCAGGGGTCCTCAAACTTTTTAAACAGGGGGCCAGTTCACTGTCCCTCAGATCATTGGAGGGCTGAACTGTAGGCCCCAGGATGAGTTGGCTGCTGAGCAGGACAGGCAGCGGCAGCAAAAACACCCGGTGGATAGGATAAATGTCCCTGGCCGGCCATATGTGGCCCATGGGCCATAGTCTGAGGACGCCTGCTCTTTGGTATTTTTCAACCCTTCCATGAAAAAGGCAGATCTAATGATAAGTATAATATGTGAAAAAATAATTACAAAAAGATTCAAGATCTAGATTATATGTCATATAAAATACAATTGACCCTCCATATCTACAGGTTCCACATCTGCAGATTCAACTGCAGACTGAAAATATTCAGGAAAAAACAAAAAATACAAGTAATGATACAAAAAAAATTTAAGATATAATATTATACCATTTTATTTATGAAACTTGAGCATCTGTGGATTTTGTTATCTGTGGAGCATAGGAGTAGAAGGGGTCTTGGAATCAGCCTCCACAAATACTAAAGGACAAGTGTATGTGATACGTATAGTTGGAATGATATAAAATCAAGATGATTCAGCACTGTTTATAATAGCATCACAGTGGAAACAAAAATTTATCAAAAGTTATACAAAAATCAATTGTATTTTTATAAATTAGCTGTAATCAGTTGGAAAATAAAATTTTCTTAAATTCTACTTATAATTATCAAAAACATAAGATACTTAAGGAATAAATTTAATATAAAACATATAAGACCTCCTTGCTGAAAACTACAAATATTCTTGAGATTAAAGAACTAAATAAGTAGAGAAATAAACCACATTCATAGATTAGAAGACCAAATATGGAAATGCAAAGGACCTAAAATATCCAAGGCAATCTTAAAAAAAAAAAAGCTAGACAATTTGATTATCTGATTTTAAGGCTTACTTAAGATGGTGGTATTAGCATAATGTTCATCAACAGATCAATGGAACAGAAAAAAAGTACTCAAAAGTAGACACATGTTTAAATGGCATTGTGATTTTTCAACAAAGGTACAAAGCAATCTGATGGGGAAAGTTAACTCCTTTTATCACATGAAGCCAGAGTAAATGGATATCCTTATGCAAAAAACACCTGACCCTTCTGCAGATCATATACAAAAAATAAAGATAGATCACAGACCTAAATTTAGTACCCCCAAGTTTAGTATCTAGAATGCACAATGAACTTTTACAAATGGAAAACAACAAAAAAGTAATATTTTACTACTGGAATTATTTTATTTATTTATTTATTTATTTATTTTTGCAGTTTTTGGCCAGGGCTGGGCTGAACCCACCACCTCTGGCCCTACTCCTTGGAGCTACAGGTGCTGCCCCTACTACTAGGATTATTGTTACCGGTTATTCACTGCCTTCCCTAAAAGAAGATTCTACTTTCCTGTCCATTTATATCAATGTTGTTCATATGACTTGCCCTGGCCAGTGAATTTTAAGTAGAAATAAAGCATGACATATCTGAATCAAGTCTCTGTAAGCCAACATGGGATTCTATCACTGGTCTTTTTCTCATTACCACAAGACCCAGGAAGGAACTTCTCTGTCAGTATAGGTCCCACAATGAAATGACAAAGAACAAATATGAAGCAGATCTCTGCAGTTGACACGTTAAGTGAATGAAAAATGAATGTTTGTTATTATTAGTCACTTAAATTTTGTGATCATTTGTTTCTATAACATACCTTAGTCTCAACTAACTGATGTAGCAATAAATAAGCATTTCACAGAAAAGTAAACCCAAAAAACCTATATATGGAACCTAAACAGTTAAGGTTTATTGTTATCACATACATCCAGAAGAAGATAATCCAGAACTCTTATAAACTACACTAATGTCCTAAGCTGCTCCTGTGTTTACACTGTCATTCTTAGCATGTAGTTTCTACCTAGTTGTGATAAAATGGCAGCAATATCTCCAGACTACATTCCAAATTCGGTATGTCTCATCCTTTCATCTTTGTCTTAAATATCATGTCCTCAGAGACATTTTCCTTGAATATCCTTTCTAAATAGGTTTTTAATCTAGCCCTCACATTACTCTCTATCATTTAATTCATGTATTCCTTCAAATTTGACTTATTTATATGCTTACTATTTGTCTACCCCACTAGATTATAAACTTGCTACAGACAGAGGCCATGACTGTTTTATTCCCTGGTAGAAAACCAGCAGCTAATATTGTGGTACATTTAAAAAGCTCAATAAATATTTACAAATCTATTTTTAAATATAAAACTTAGGTCTTCTCTCTGCCACAAACCCTTTCCCTCCCCCCAAAAATCACTATCCTTAAGTTTGTTTTTAAAAAATGCTTCTATGGAAAGTAAAGAAAATCCTCAAAAAGCTAAAAGCAGACATTCCATTTGATCCCGCAATCTCACTACTAGGTATTTGTCAAGATGTAAAAAAAAATCATTTTACCATAAGGACATTTGCACTAGATTGTTTACTGCAGCTCAGGTCACAATCAATTGTTTACTACAGCTCAATTCAGTCACCAAAATGTGCAATCAACCCAAGTGCCCATCAATCCATGAATGGGTTAATTAATAAACTATAGTGTATGTATAACATGGAATATTATTTAGCCATAAAATGATGGAGACTTTACATCTTTTATATTAACTTGGATAGAGTTGAAGAACATTCTTCTTAGTAAAGTATCACAAGAATGGCAAAGCATCCAATGTACTCAATGCTCATATGAAATCAGTAGAACAAACTACATGCCCACATGAGAGAAAAAACACAATTAAATTGTGTTTAATTTAGTTAAACACAAGAGAAGAGGGGATTGGTAAGCAGTCACCTATGAGCACAATATAAGGGAATATGGCAAATCTTGGGTGAAGGGCTCAACTACCACTTGGACTTTACCTAACAAACACAAAGTAACCTTATCATTTGTACCCTCATATTGATCTGAAGTAAAAATAAATAATAGGTGTTCATTACTAGAATAGATAATACAAATGATGGTTAATCACACAATGAAATACTATGCAGTAGATAAAAAATACAAAAACAGTTTTACATGTTCGTTAACAAAAGGAATTTTTTATTTGCCCAAATTATAAACTTATAAGTAAAAATATTTCTTTGTATCACCCATAGATAAATGCAACCTCAAATTCCTGAGCTCAAGTGATCGTCCCACTTCAGCCTCACAAGTAGCTGGGACTACAGGCCTGCACCACCATGCCCAGCTAATTTTTGTATTTTCTGTAGAGACAGGGTTTTAACTATGCTGCCCAGGTTGGATTCAAACACCTGGTTTCTTGCCTCAGCCTCCAAAGTGCTGGGATTATATGTGTGGAGCCACCAAGCTCAGCCTCTCTCATCTATCAGGTTTCTTTTTCTTTCTTTCTTTCATTCTTTTTTTTTTTTTTTTTTTTTTTGAGACATGGTCTCACTATGTTGCCCTTGGTAGAGTGCTGTAGCATCACAGGTCACAGCAACCACAAACTCTTGGGCTTAAGTGATTCTCTTGCTTCAGGCTCCCAGGTGCCTGCCACAAGGCCTGGCAATTTTTTTGTTGTAGTTGTCATTGTTTAGCAGGCCTGGGCCAGATTCAAACCCACCAGCTCCTGTGTATGTGGCCAGGGCCCTAACCACTGTGCTACGGGTGCTGAGGCATCTGTCAGGTTTCTTAAAACCTAAGGAACCTTCCTAAATGTTCTAAGGAAGATGAGAAACATAAAGTTTACCTCTTTTAATAGAGTATCACTAATCTTTATTTAAACAAACCTTCTAAAAATGACTACAAGATTGAACTATATAAACACAAAACTATAAAGAACAAAACTCTAATCAATGGATTAACTGTGCTCTTCTTTAAAGAAAGGTAATTTACAGGTTTGATATTACAGTTAATTGTTAGATAATGTTGCTAAAGAAAATATTTAACAACAGAACTTAAGTATACATGTGTAAAAGTGGATTTTAAAAAAGCCCAAAGGTCTAGATTAATTAGGAGATGAACATAGGAAAAGTCCAGTCCTATGGTTTACACATACATACTTTCTGTCATTTCATTTTCATACAATCTGACCTGCATTTTACAATAGAGAAACAGACTCTGGGAGTTTACTCATTTTGAGAAGGCTTTATGGCAGTGGTTCTCAACCTTCCTATTGCTGCAGCCCTTTAATACAGTTCCTGTGGGTTGCAACCCATAGGCTGGGAACTGCTCGCTACCTTATGGTATACTGAGAAAATTCTGAAGAAAATTCTTGGTTTGAACCCTAGCTCTACCACTTACTGGGTTATAAGCAACTTAAAATCTTTGAGTCTAGGCTCGGCGCCTGTGGCTCAATCGGCTAAGGCGCCAGCCACATACACCTAAGGTGGCAGGTTCGAATCCCCAGCCCGGGCCCACCAAACAACAATGATGGCTGCAACCAAAAAAAAAAAAAAAAAAAAAATGGCCGGGCGTTGTGGCGGGCGCCTGTGGTCCCAGCTACTTGGGAGGCAGAGACAGGAGACTCGCTTGGGCCCAGGAGTTGGAGGTTGCTATGAGCTGTGATGCCATGGCACTCTACCCAGGGGGATAGCTTGAGGCCCTGTCTCAAAAAAAAAAAAAAAATCTTTGAGTCTAATATGTAAAAGTAGATAATTAGGCAGGCTTCCCTTATGGGATATTATAAAATAAGGGCAATAAAAAGTATCAAATACATGTTTGCTAAATAGTATGTACCCAGTATAATGTAGCTATCATCACTGTGATTACTAATTAAGTTGTCTAAAATCACACAGTTGTACCTATTTCCAAACTCTTCTTTATTTTAAAAATATCTAATAAAACTATATATAGTATCAACATTGGAAAATATATAGAAAAGTATACAGAAGAAAATAAAAAGATCATTATAATCTCTAAATGCTGAATTAATCACTGTTAACATATTGATATTTTCTGCTTCTTTTCCTTTACATGTACATCCGTATACAGCCTTCTTTTTATTGCAAAGAAGAACTGGTTCATGCTGTACAATGAAGTTGGACACTTTTCTTTTGTACTTAACTATCATGAACATTTCCATATGTAATTAAATATCCTTTGAGTATATTTTTATTTTATTTTATTTTACTTTGGAGGAACAGGATCTCATCCTGTTGCCTAGGCTAGAGTATAGTGGTATTACCACCACAGCTGACTGTAATCTCAAACACCTGGGCTCAAGCAATTCTTCTGCCTCAGCCTCCTGAGCAACTGGGACTACAGGTGTGTTGGGAAACGCATAATATAGACCAGGGGTCCTCAAACTTTTTAAACAAGGGGCCAGTTCACTGTCCCTCAGACGGTTGGAGGGCCAGACTGCGGGCCACAGACAGTCAGCTGCTAAGCAGGACAGGTAGCAGTGGCAAAAACACCTGGCGGGCCAGATAAATGTCTTAGGCATGGGCCGTAGCTTGAGGACGCCTGATATAGACTGATACTCCAGAGAACTTGGGCAGAAATGGCCCCAGGCCTCGGTACCCCCTACTCTGCATGCCTACAGTGGCAAGGGGGGGGTGGTTCCAGAATGCTCAGTAGATTAAATAAGAAATTAGTCTGGGTCTGAAAACCATCTAGATAGAAACCAGCAGCTTAGCAGAAATAGGATTGCAGCAGAGTTAGAAGGTAGTTGACAATTACCCTCAAGCTGTGGCTATCTAGCCTGTGGGCTACAACCATTCCTCATTAAACCCTTAGGTTGGAATTGTATAATCCCTGGTTTAATACTTTACTGTCCTTCAGGTAGTCTTCTTTGATCAAAAGACCACCTGTTTGAGTTATAAGACTGTTTTTACTTTGTCTGTACATGCCCCCAAATCCTAATAAAAGGCTCTTGAGATTCTGGTTCAGGGCAGTACTTATCCGCCTCACTACAGGCTAATATGGTGCTGGTCTCTCCAGGTCTCAGCAGAAATGTGTGTGTGAATTTCTCTCTCTGGTCCTCTCTCTGTCTTCCTGGACCCCAGGCAGTTGGGAAAGTCCCTACTTGGAGAATTCTTGGTCTGTCATGGTGCAGCTCCCTTCCACACTGCAACATAGGTGTGTGCTGGGCCTCACTCTTGCTCAGGCTGGTTGAATATATTTTAATAATAAGTAATAATCTAATTCTGATATACAAATAATAATTTAGTTTCTGCTTTCATTTAAGTTCGTTCTAATTTATCACTAAAATGAGTAAACTTATATCGCAGAACCTATTTCCTATAGGATGCTTTAAACCATGCAGCACTATTTTCTCATCAAAGCCCCTACTATTAACACGCACACTGACATTCAAGTCTTGGTTCGCATCTGAAAGAAAGAGTTAATTAATTTGTTCTTTATACATCTTTAGCTGTTTATATTGAATTTTAGCATAAGAAAATTCTATTGCCATAGAAACAAAATATAATTAAGGCTAAGAGCTTTCTCATGTCTATTGCCTATTGCTCAGGCCACAGACCTACTCTGAGGCTAGAAACTCTCCAACATCAGAAACAAGAACCTGAATTCTATGCATTAGACTTAATATTTTTGAATTCACTTCACTTTATATTTCATATATCTTAATGAAGTAAAAAAGGACAGCATATCATAGCTTGGAACACCTAGAAAAGAACTGAGCCTTGAGCCACTGTGCTTTCTGGCATCCTTAAGAAATGATAGCAGGATGAACTTAAGTGCTACAGTGACTCTTTGCAACTGAAAAGTTAGGACCTAATTCAAAACATGATCTGACAATAGGGTACAATACCTAAAATGAAAAGTCTAAAGTTTATGACTTCCACATCAAGTACATAAATTTCAAGTCTCATTAAGCCAAGAGAAACACAATAAGAGAGTAAGATGCTTGTGAGGGACCTAACTACTCCAAATAAGGTCCTGATAAGGTTACCTCAAAATACTTAAATCTACAAAACCCTCAAAAACCAAAATAGGGCCTGGTGCAGTTGTTTATGCCTATAATTCTAACACTCTGGGAGGCTGAAGTGGGTGGATTGCCTGAGCTCACAGGTTCAAGACCAGCATGAGCAAAAGTGAGGTCTCTAAAAATAGCTAGGCATTATGGTAGGTGCCTATAGTCCCAGCTACTCAAGAAGCTGATGCAAGAGAATTGTTTGCACCCAAGAGTTTGAGGTTGCTGTGAGCTATGACGCCATAGTACTCTCCCAAGTGTGACAAAGTGAGACTCTGTCTCAAAAAAAAAAAAAGGACCAATACTTTTGATCCAGACTTAATGGGAATATTTAGGTATAAACATTTTTTTGGAGAATATTAAAAAAGCTATGATTTAAAGTTGTAAATCATTATGTAAAGTCATCTAAAAGATACATACCAAAATATTATTACAACTGTTAAAAAACACTACAATGATAGCAATTAATAATTCATATTATTTACAGAGTATTAAAGAATACTTAATTATTATTCAAATAATACATAAACTTAGGAACTACAATTTATGCTAGGGGAAGTATGTTGCTGAAAGGAGGGGGGAGACCCTCAAACAAATTTCAAATCCAAATAGAAGAGGTGTAGAATATATTGATTTTATCTTTTTTTTTTTTTTTTTTTTTGAGAGAGTTTCACTTTATCGCCCTCGGTAGAGTGCCGTAGCATCACAGCTACCTCCAACTCTTGGGCTTAAGTGATTTTCTTGCCTCAGCCTCCCAAGTAGCTGGGACTACAGGCACCCACCACAACGCCTGGCTACTTTTTGTTGCAGTTTGGCCAGGGCCAGTTTCAAACCTGCTACCTCCGGTACATGGAGCCGGCACTCTACTCACTAGGCCACAGGCACCATCCAAATATACTGATTTTAGAAGAGAGCAGAATAAATGTTGGAAACCAACGACTGGTAGCCTATATTAGAATCATAGGATTTTCAGCTGTACTTCTCAGAGAAAAGGGATATTCTTTTAGGCAAATAAAATAATAAACCCATGCAACAAATATTTATCAAGCACCTATCATATACCACACATTATTCTAGATGTAGGGAAATACAGCAGGAACAATAAACTAAAATCACTATCCCAATGGAGTTTACACTCCTTGTTCAATAGTACTATGTATAAGGTGTTATTTTAAAAAATAAAGCCAGGAAAGACAGAGAGTATGTGTTGGCATAATGTTTAAAAAGGTAGTTAGAGAAGGCTTACCAAAATGACATGTGAGTAAAGAACTGAGGGAAGTGAGGTAGTAAGCTATGTGTTATCTGGAGGATAGAATATTTTGGGCAGAGGAAGCAGCCAGTACAGGAAGGAGTACGTCCTATGTGCCCAAGAAACAGAAAGGAGGCCAGTGTTACTGCAGTATAGAGAACAAGGAAGAAAAGTAGTAGTGTACGAATTCAAGAGAAGTAATGGAGGCAGGCAAACTGTTTATGTGGGGTCTTCAAAGTCACTGTAAATCACTACCCTTTTACTCTGGGTGAAAAGGGAAGACACTGGAGCATTTTTAGTAGAAAAATGAAATGACCTGACATATTTAACAGGATCAGCCTAGCTGGCTAGCTGGCTATTGAGAAGATGAATAGGGATGAAGGGAAAGGCCTGAAGCAGGGAGACCATTTAGGAAGTAGGTACACTGATCTAAGTAAAAGATGAGAGGTAGTGTGGACATGGGAGGAAGTAGTGGAGGTGTTGAATACTTAATCAGATTCTGGAAGTGCTCTGAAGGTAGGAGCAGACAGAATTAGCTGACAGACTGAAACAAGTGTGACAGAAGGAAAAGATAAGAATGACTCCAATGTCTTGGCCTGAGCACCTGGAAGGATGAGATTACCATTATCGAGAGGGGACGACTGCAGGAGGTTTGAGTGTGAGAGGAGACCTGCTTACATATGAACAAGTTACATTTGAGAAGCCTATGACAAAAGGATATACATGCCTGAAGCTAAATGTGAAGTCTAAGCTGGAGATACAATTTAGGGATTGATAATGTATAGAGGGCATTAAATTGCTTACACAAAAAGTTTACAAAGATATAAACTTGCTGATATATTTCACATGTATTTTTCTAATTTTAAAATGCTAGGATTTTTTTTCCTATCTAGACTACTGAATTTTATTTAATATATACATGTGGAACATGACAAAAAATTAGAAGCCAGAAATCCAACTAGGGAGGCAGAAGTATGCACAAACTATACCAATGAATAAAGGGTATGGATAAGGAAGGTGCTAAGAAAGTCAAATATTTAACTACACAACTTTTAGGTTACAAACTGCACCTGGACATTACAGTACGTGCTACATGTAAAACTGGCCCTTAAGACCAGGTGCGGTGGCTCACACCTATAATCCTAGCACTCTGGGAGGCTGAGGTGGGTGGATTGCCTGAGCTCAGGAGTTTGAAACCAGCCTGAGTCAGAGTGAAACCTTTCTCTAAAAAAATAGGTGGGCGCCTGTAGTCCCAGCTACTGGGAGGCTGAGGCAAGAGAACTGCTTGAGGCCAAGAGTTTGAGGTTGCTATGAGCTGGGAAGCCACAGGATCCTACTGAGGGTGAAAAAATGAGATACTCTCTCTCAAAAAAACAAAAACAAAAATAACTGGTCTTTGATGTGTCGTTGACGCTATCTAGGTCTAAGGACAAAAAATTCCAAGTGGAGAGGTCTCTTTAAAACCATAGATAGCTGATGGATAAGAGAACTTCTTGAGTAAATAGACCTGCACTATCTTACCCCACTCCAACTCAAATTGGACCTGAATGCTAGATTAATTTTCCTATGTCCATTCAAGTTTCTTTTCCCCTTCTCTTATGACCTAAGGTTTGGAATTATAGTTAATTTCATTCATTTTTTTTTAACCCGTCCCCCCCCCTTCCAGCCAAAGCTTTCTCCATCAGAGTTCCTCATCTAAAGCATAGAACACAGAAAAATGATTTCAGGAACTACTTCTAAAATTCTCCCAATGATTATATACAACTAGTATCATTCAAGAAGCATAGGTGAGAAATAAATTAATTTCATTATATAGATTAACGGCAATACCAGCAGCACCTGGAATCTTGTTAGAAATAACACCTTCAGGCCTTACCCAAACTTACTGAATTAGAAACTTTGGAGTTGAGGGTCCAGCAATCTGTGTATTAACAAACATTCCAGATGATTCTGATATACACTAAACTTTGAGAACCTACGGCTTAGAGCAGTGGTTCTCAACCTTCCTAATGCCACAACCCTTTAATACAGTTCCTCATGTTGTGGTGACCCCCAACCATAAAATTATTTTCGTTGCTACTTCGTATCTGTAACTTTGCTACTGTTATGAATCGTAATGTAAACATCTGATATGCAAGATGGTCTGAACTGCTTAAGGTTCAGGTTAAAAACTGCTGGCTCAGATCATCAAGGAATTTCAGTTGAAAAGGCTACTAGACTACAATAGCTGGGTGTTGTGGCAGCACCTGTAGTCCCAGCTACTTGGGAGGCTGAGGCAAGAGAATCACTTAAGCCCAAGAGTTTGAGGTTGCTGTGAGCTGTGATGCCACAGCATGCTACCAAGGGCAAAATAGTGAGACTGTCTCCAAAAAGAAAAAGAAAAAAAGAAAGAAAAGGTTACTAGACTACAAAATCCTTGAACACTGGAACCTTATTCTTCACTTTCTCTTGCTTTATGCATCTAACATTTAACCAATATTCAGAGTTCCTAAACAGTTAAAAAATCAGTAATGTCCCCTCCCTATTTCTCCACATTCTCCATCATTCTATATCAAATTATCAGCCCAACCTTTATCCTCCCTTAGTCCTCCCTATTTTATAGAAAAAGTAATGTTGTTCCACTCAGAATATCATATCCCAACTTTTAAAGTAATTCTGCGGATGACAAATCACACTTGGAGCAAGAAAGACTCTCAGATTATTTATCCAAATACAGCAACACTGAAGTAAGAAAATGTGGCCACACTGGTCACAAGGCAAACATGCTTCTATTAGAAGTTAAGAAAGACCAAAGAATAAATTATCTCTAGCTATTTTTACATGGCCTGAGTTTAAATAGCTATTTTTTTTTTTTTTGAGATGGAGCCTCAAGCTATACCCCTGAGTAGAGTGCCATGGCATCACAGCTCATAGCAACTTCCAACTCCTGGGCTCAAGCGAGTCTCCTGCCTCCGCCTCCCAAGTAGCTGGGACCACAGGCGCCGGCCACAACGCCTGGCTATTTTTTTTGGTTGCAGCCATCATT
>CAUYQV010053298.1:0-11433 GCA_963574575.1 Galagoides demidoff | reverse complement strand
AGCTAAACAACAATGACAACTGCAACCAAAAATAGCTGGGTGTTGTGGTGAATGCCTGTAGTCCCAGCTACTTGGGAGGCTGAGGTAAGAGAATCACTTAAACCTAAGAGTTTGAGGTTGCTGTGAGCTATGACGCCATAGTACTCTACTGAGGGCGATACCATGAGACTCTGTCTCAAAAAAAAAAATTAAATTTAAATAAATGCATGCTGGCTCAGCGCCTGTGGCTCAAGTGGCTAAGGCACCAGTCACATACACCTAAGGTGGCGGGTTCAAATCCAGCACAGGCCACCAAACAACAATGATGGCTGCAAGCAAAAAATAGCCGGGCGTTGTGGCAGACACCTGTGGTCCCAGCTACTTGGGAGGCTGAGGCAGAAGACTCGCCTGAGGCAGGAGTTGGAGGTTGCTGTGAGCTGTGATGCCATAGCACTCTACCCAGGGGGACAGCTTGAGGCTTTGTTTCAAAAAAAAAAAGAAAGAAATTTATTCCTGGATGGCACCTGTGTCTCAAAGTAGGGTGCCGGCCCCATATGCCAGAGGTGGCAGGTTCAAGCCTAGCCCTGGTCAAAAACTGCAAAAAAAAAAAAAGAAATTTATCCCTAAATGCCCTCTGAACTACATTAAGCCAATAAGGCCAATTTAGAAAGCTGAAAAACTGGTCCTCTGAAGCCACCTGTAACACACTTTTTTCCACATTCCCTAGCTCTCACACTGGAGGAGACATGCCTTAGCATTACAGAAATAACTGGTCAAAACAGCCTCACTTTTCTGTTGTCCAGAGATCAAAAAGTTCCCCTAATCTTTAAACTTATTTATCTTTAGATAAAAAATGAGAGGAATAGCTTGGCGCCTGTGGCTGGGCCCTCCAAACAACGACAGCTGCAACCAAAAAATAGCCTGGTGTTGTGGTGGGCGTCTATAGTCCCAGCTACTTGGGAGGCGGAGGCAGGAGAATGGCTTGAGCCCCGGAGTTGGAGGTTGCTGTGAGCTGTGATGTCACAGCACTCTACCCAGGGTGACAACTTGAGGCTCTGTCTCAAAAAAAAAAAAAAAAAAAAGAGAGGAACACAAACAAATAAATGTCCATCCCAGCAACCTTTGGCAATTTTAGAGGCTTTGGCCCACTAAGATGACAGTGGTTAAAGGTGAGAGCAACAGCGTGGGCACTGACTATGTTAGAACATACCCAGCACTCAACATAGAGAGGTCAGTGATGGGCCAGCAGTCCTAAAAGTCCTGAAATTCATTCTCGTATCATCCTGCACAGAGGCCTTCTATAATATCTTAGTTCAGAAAGCCAGCAAGGTCTTAGATGTCCAGATAGAAACAAAAAAAATATTCCTGGGACCCTTGGCTTTCATGAGTTCCTGGAAAACTTTGAGGTTAAAATTTGTTATTTAAATTCCTTTGGCTCTTTCTTGAGCTACTGTTTCATTTTATTAAATACAGTTTGAAACCCATCCTGATACATGATTTGATCCGAAATCATAGGAAGTTTAAGTTTTTATAATTTCTCATTTTACAATGTTCTTGGGTCCAGCATTTTACTTTCTATTTTTATTTATTTATTTTTGAGACAAAGTCTTACAACATCACCCTGGGTAGAGTGCTGTGAAGTCACAGCTCACAGCAACCCTCAAACCCTTAGCCTTAAGCAATTCTCTTGCCTCAGCCTCCCAAGTAGCTGGGACTACAGGCACCCACCACAATGCCTGGCTATTTTTTGGTAGTAGTTGTCATCATTGTTTGGCAGGCCTGAGCTGGATTTGAACCCACCAGCTCTGATGTATGTGGCTGACGCCCTAGCTGCTGAGCTACAGGCGCTGAGCCCATTTTACTTTCTAAAGCCTTATAATACAAAGTCTACATTCTTCCAGGTCTCAAATCTGGAAGGTATATACAACAGTTTTAGGGAAAAAATCTTTTTTTTTTTTTTGAGACAGAATTTCATTATGTTGCCTTCGGAAGAGTGCTATAGCATCATAGCTCATAGCAACCTCAAACACTTGGGGTTAAGTGGGTCTCTTCCCTCAGCCTCCCAAGTAGCTGGGACTATAGGTGCCTGTGAGAAAGAAAGATCTTAA
This sequence comes from Galagoides demidoff, assembly GCA_963574575.1. Lineage (NCBI taxonomy): Eukaryota > Metazoa > Chordata > Mammalia > Primates > Galagidae > Galagoides > Galagoides demidoff. The sequence goes on along the minus strand of CAUYQV010053298.1, from coordinate 9,346 downwards.
CAACACTAAGATCTTCCACTGGCTTTCTATTGCCACTTCCCTTCTCAGGCCAGTCCAGTGTCATGTGCAGTAGACAGTGAATAATAGGGTAGTAGAAAAGTTACAGGCTCCAGAATCAGCCTCACCTGGATGTTTGTTAATGTCTCAGTAAGTATTAACCTAAGCAGGGATCTTAAACAGTTTATTTACTTCCGTTTCTGCAGTAGAAAACAGGAGTGACAGATGCTCAGCAGGAACTAAGCGGTGGCCACCCAGGACAGGAATAGACACAGCATCTCTCAGCCCAGCTCCCTCAACCCACAATAGGATTGACAGCTGCCAAACATACCATTTGCTCAGAGGTTGGTCCTGTGACATCTGAAAAGTGAAGTCCTTGCCACACCCCAGTTCATTTATTTTTAGGCCTTACATCACTTTTTCAGGAGGAAATTAAGCAAAATGTCCATGTGTTTCATGATCCCATGTAAGAGGATATTTTAGCTGTGTGGCTCTAGCCATGTCCTCGGCTGAATGAGGAGGCAGTCAGTGGACAGCCATCTGTCTTCTCACCCACCTCCTGCTACTCATAGCCAGAAAATCATTTTCCTAATATTTCAGAGTTTAAGAAACAGAAGCAATTGTAAAATGAGTAGACTTTGAATTAAGAGACTGGGTTTGGGTTCTGCCTCTGTGTGCCTCCATCATTCGTGTACACTACAATCTTGCAGGATTTAAGTTTCCTCGCCTGTAAATACGGGAATAAGGCCATCTCTTATGGTTCAGCACCTGTAACTCAGTGGTTAGGGCACTGGCCACATACACCAGGACCGGTGTGATCAAACCTGGCCTGGGCTTGCTAGACAATAATGACAACAACGACAACGTAAAAATAGCTGGGCACTGTGGCAGGCGCCTATAGTCCCAGCTACTTGGGAGGCTGAGGCAAGAGAATTGCTTAAGCCCAAGAATTTGAGGTTGCCATGATGCCACGGCACTCTACCGAGGGTGACAAAATGAGACTTTGTCTCAAAAAAAAAAAAAAAAAACAAAAACACTGCCCAATATATCATAAATGCTAAAAAGGTTGTTTTTTGTTTTTTGGTTTTTTTTTGAGACAGAGTCTTAAGCTGTTGCCCTGGGTAGAGTGCCGTGGCGTCACAGCTCACAGTAACCTCAAACTCTTGGGCTTAAGCGATTCTCTTGCCTCAGCCTCCCAAGTAGCTGGGACTATAGGTGCCTGCCATAACGCCCAGCTACTGTTTGTTATTGTTGCAGTTGTTTAGCTGGCCTGGGCCGGGTTTGAACCTGTCACCCTTGCTGTATGTGGCTGGTGCCATAACCACTATGGTACAGGAACTGAGCCTAAACACAAAAGTTTTTAAAAGCCTATAGATATATAGCACTTTGTAAACCTTTTCATTTATTTATTTAATTTCTATTATTTTTTGAGATAGAGTCTCACTCTTGTGCCCCAAGTTCCATGGAGTCACAGGTCACAGCAACCTTAAGCTCTTGAGCTCAAGTGATCCTCTTGCCTCTGTTTTCTATTTTTAGTAGAGACAGGGGTCTCACTCTTTTGCTCAGGCTGGTCTCAAAATCCTGAGCTCAAGCAATCCACCCATGTTGGCCTCCCAGAGTGTCAGGATTACAGGCATGAGCCACTGGTACCCAGTCTCCTTTTAGTTTAATAAATAAATGTTCATCTATGAATTTAGGCCTCATAATCATCCTGGGTGATTTAAGCGACAGAGAGCACAGGTGTTGATTTTTATATCGTCCTGCACGGAGGTCCCCAATTCACCAATAAAAAAATAGGATGACAAAAGTCAAATAGAACCTGCTTAAGGGGCTGGGGTGATGCCAGACCCAGAATGTAGGTTATTGTTTCCTACTTCACTGCTAGTTTCACCACCCTCCCTCCCTGGTCTAATGAATAGAAATTAGAAATTATTATTATTTTTTTTTTGAGATAGAGTCTCACTATCTCTCCCTCGGTAGAGTGCTGTGGCATCCAAGCTCACAGCAACCTCAAACTCTTGGGCTTAAGCAATTCTCTTGCCTCAGCCTACCAAATAGCTGGGATTACAAGTGTCTGCCACAATACCCAGCTATTTTTTTTATTGTACTTGTTGTTGTTTGGCAGGCCTGTGCTGGGTTTGAATCCACTAGCCCTGGTGTCTGTAGCTGGCGCCCTAGCTGCTGAGCTACAGGCACCAAGTCTTTTTCTTTTTCTTTTTGAGACAGAGTCTCTCTATGTCACCCTCAGTAGAGTGCCGTGGAGTCATAGCTCATGCAACCTCAAAATCTTGGGCTTAAGTGATTCTCTTGCCTCAGGCTCCCATGTAGCTAGGACTACAGGTGCCCACCACAATGCCCAGCTAAGAAATTAGAATTTCTATTTTTTCTTTCTTTTTTTTAGAGATAGTCTCACTGTGTCGCCTTTGGTAGAGTGCCATGGTGTCTTAGTTTACAGCAACCTCTAGCTCTTGGGCTTAGGTGATTCTCTTGCCTCAGCCTCCTGAGTAGCTAGGAATACAGTGGCTTGCCACACAGCTACTTTTTTGTTGTTTCAGTTTGGCTGGGGCCAGGTTCAAACCTGCCACCCTCAGGATATGGGGCCAGTGCCCTACTCACTGAACCACAGGCGCTGCCCTATTCCTATTTTTTTTTTTCATGAAGAAACAACAATTATCAGAATTTAACTTATAAACTATAATTTTATTACCTTAGAAATAACAATTCTAAAGGTATCATTCCAATTAATTCTATGATTACTTATAAAATTTGTTTATTGACTTTTCTTCTTTAAATAATGTGGCCATAATCTCTCCAAAGGGTGTCCCTTTTTCCCTCTGTCTTTCAAGTCAGGTAAGACAGGAATTCCTCTGTAACTATTAAAAGTGATAAGCTGGGGTGGCACCTGTGGCTCAGTGGATAGGGCACTGGCCCCATACACCGAGGGTGGCAGGTTTGAACCCGGCCCTAGTCAAACTGCAACAAAAAAACAGCCGGGCCTTCTGGAGGGTGCCTGTAGTCCCAGCTACTCGGGAGGCTGAGGCAAGAGAATCACCTAAGCTCAAGAGCTGGAGGTTGCTGTGAGCTGTGACAGTACAGCACTCTACCGAGGGCAACAAAGTGAGACTATGTCTAAAAAAAAAAAAAAGTGATAAGCTGGATCCATTTTTCATTTAAAGTCTTTTACTGGTTTACACCTACCTCAGGGTCCTCAGCATCAATCTGATTTAGGTGGATGTCTTCTGTTGTGAGCCATTGGAAAACAACATCCTGGGTTTAAAGAAATAAACACAGAATTAGTTGGCTATATGAGAAACATAAGGATCAGGACCAGAGAATTAAATCAAGAAAATGATAAAAGAGAAAAGACTAAACCAGTGACTTAAAAAAGGGTAGCTAGCCTCCTCTTGGTGAAATCCTGAGAACTGAAAGGCACCCTTTGTTATTAGAAATTTGGCATTCTGATATCTTACCACATGCCAAATTTTATTAAAATTTGTTCACAATTCCTAAGTAATCCCTGTCTAATGTGACAAGAGTCTGTACTTAAAAGTAAACTTTTAAAAAGTATAGTATCTATGGCTCGGCGCCTGTGGCTCAAGCGGCTAAGGCGCCAGCCACATACACCTAAGGTGGCGGGTTCGAATCCAGCCCAGGCCCACCAAAACAACAATGACAGCTGCAACCAAAAATAGCCGGGTGTTGTGGCAGGCACCTGTGGTCCCAGCTACTTGGGAGACGGAGGCAGAAGACTCACTTGAGCCCAGGAGTTGGAGGTTGCTGTGAGCTGTGATGCCATAGCACTCTACCCAAGGGGACAGCTTGAGGCTCTGTCTCAAAAAATAAATAAATAAATAAATAAAATAAACAAATAAAAACAGAGGTCTAAGTATGTCCAAGGCTGCTAAAAACCCTGCATGGGCTCCCAGGGCTTTTGGCATGAAGTTCAAGCTCTTTGGCTTCACACATGAAGCTGCCCTTCCCAAGGTCAGCTTCCATGGCATACTCAGAAAAGTCCTTCTGGACTTAACTAATTTGCTTCTCACTCTCTCTTAATGTACATAAATTTTTTCAAAGCAGAGGCTATGCCTGAGTCAACTTTGTATTCACAGTGTCTAGCATACAATAGGTTCTAAATAGTTGGTTTTAAAAAAGTAAATAAACCGATCAGTATTTTCTGACGACATGAAAGTCATACTTACATATTATACACTAATGTGATGAGAACAAAAGCTTACCATGATTTTGCTGTTTTCTTCTTTATCCAAATATTGGTCACTGAACATGTGACATGAGCCAAGCACTGCCAGCTTCCCGCCTTGACTCTATTGATAGCAAACCAGTGTTAGATACTCAGATCCCAAGATGCATTGTATATATTTTAGTCCCCAAACATTTATCATCAAAATCATGTTAGCAGGCTAGGTGCAGTGGCTCACTCTGTAATCCTAGCACTCTGGGAGGCCGAGGCAGGTGGATTGCATGAGCTCAGGAGTTTGAGACCAATCTGAGCAAGAGTGAAAGAGTGAGACCCTGTCTCAACTAAAAATAAAAAACTGAGGCAAGAGGATAACTTGAGCTCAAGAGTTTGAGGTTCCTGTGAGCTATGATGCCACAGCACTTTACCCAGGGCAACATAAAGTGAGACTCTGCTTCAAAAAAAAGCACGGTAGCAACTATCTTTTTTTTTTTTTTTTTGAGACAGAGCCTCAGGCTGTCGCCCTGGGTAGAGCGCTGTGTCATCACAGCTCACAGCAACCTCCAACTCCTGGGCTCCTGGGCTCAAGCAAGTCTCCTGCCTCAACCTCCCAAGTAGCTGAGACCACAGGTGCCTGCCACAATGCCCAGCTGTTTTTTGGTTGCAGCAGTCATTGTTGTTTGGCAGGCCCAGGCTGGATTCGAACTTGCCACCTTAGGTGTATGTGCCTGGCGCCTTAACCACTTGAGCCACAGGCACCAAGCCAGCAACTGTCTTATACACCAATAAGTACCAATCACATCAGGATTTTTTTTTTGAGACAGAATCTTACTATGTCGCCCTTGGTAGAGTGCCATGACGTCACAGCTCACAGCAACCTCAAACTCTTGGGCTTAAGCAATTCTCTTACCTCCCAAATAGCTGGGACTACAGGTGCCTACCACAACACCCAGCTATTTTTGGCTGTAGTTGTCATTCCTGTTTAGCTGGCCTGAGCCGGGTTCAAACCTGTCAGCCTCGGTGTATGTGGCTGGCATCATAACCACTGTGCTATGGGCGCTGAGCCCACATCAAGGTTTTAACAGTACATTCTAGGTATACCAACTATAATAACTACTATACTTTAACCTGTCTCTCATTTTAGACGCTTCTCTATTTTTCTATTAGACTTTAACAAAAAATAATGTAAATTTGTTTTAGAGTACTTTCCCGAAGATAGTTATCTTATAAATGAAGATTATTATTTTTTTCTTTTGAGATATGGTCTCATTCTGTCACCTAGCCTGGAGTATGGTAGCACAATCACAGCTTACTATAGCCTCAAACTTCTGAGCTCAAGTACTCTTCCTGCCTTAGCCTCCCAAGTAACTAGGACTACAAGGCATAAGCCATTGTGCCAGGGTGACTTTTTTTTTTTTTTTTTGAGATGGAGCCTCAAGCTATCCCCCTGGCTAGAGTGCCATGGCATCACAGCTCACAGCAACCCCCAACTCCTGGGTTCAAGCAAGTCTCTTGCCTCCACCTCCCAAGTAGCTAGGACCACAGGCACCCGCCACAACGCCCGGCCATTTTTTGGTTGCAGCCATCATTGTTGTTTGGCGGGCCCAGGCTGGGGATTCGAACCTGCCACCTTAGGTGTACGTGGCTGGTGCCCTAGCCGATTGAGCCACAGGCGCCGAGCCGCCAGGGTGACTTTTTAAAGTATGTACAGACAGGGTCTCACTATGTTGCCCAGGTTGTTTTTTCATTCCTGGCCTCAAGTGATCCTCCTGACTCAGCCTCCCAAAGTGCTAGGATCACAGGTGTTAGCCACCACACACTCAGCTAAAGATCATAATTTTACACGAAAAAGAACACAAACCCAAAGATGATCATATAAAGACACTTATGAGTACCAAGAAAAAGTGTTTAAGCCCAGTGACAGTATGGTTCATACCTGTAATCCTAGGTATATGCTACATTAGATATAATTCTTTCCCTAGTGCCATTATAACTGTGCCTGTTTCCTGTATGTGATATAGCCTAAGCCAGAGAGATCAAAGGATATAAATATACAAATTCTACAAATTAAAAAAAAAACAGGCAGGCCACGCACAGTGGCTCTCACCTGTAATCCCAGCACTTGGGAGGTCGAGGCAGGTGGTTTGCCTGAGCTCACAAGTACAAGACCAGCCTGAGCCAGAGTGAGACCTTGTCTCTAAAAAAAATAGCTGGTGTTGTGGCAGGCACCTGTAGTTCCAGCTACTTGGGAGGCTGAGGCAAGGGAATCACTTAAGCCCAGGGGTTTGAGATTGCTGTGAGCTATGATACCACAGCACTCTACTAAGAGTGACAAAGTGAGACTCTGTCTCAAACGAAAAAAAAAAACAACACTGGCAAAACAAACTGTCAAACCTGTACCACATTAAAAGAAAATGCTTCATAGGAAAAGCAGCAATACTACATACATGTTACTATACCATAACCACTAAAAATAGAGAACAAGAAGTCCACCTGGTGGAAATCTAAAGGAAGAAAAGGGAAGTGAGAAAGGGAATATGCTGTGATTTGAATTCACCTACATGAACAAATATAGGAAAGAAGTTAAAGGGCTTTCTGTTTTCCTATTACAATTCAAAGTCAATTTATATTTTCTTTTCTTTAATTTTTTTTGAGCCAGAGCCTCAAGCTGTCCCCCTGAGTAGAGTGCCGTAACATCACAGCTCACAGCAACCTCCAACTCCTGGGCTCAAGTGAGTCTCCTGCCTTAGCCTCCCGAGTAGCTGGGACCACTGGTGCCCGCCACAACGCTGGCTTTTTTTTGGTTGCAGCCATCATTGTTGTTTTGGTGGGCCCAGGCCGGATTCGAACCCACCACCTTAGGTGTATGTGGCTGGCGCCTTAGCCACTTGAGCTGCAGGCACCAAGCCTAATATTATTTTTTGTATCCTATCTTGTTTATTTCAAATAATTATAAATCTCCCTTTAATCCTTTTATTCTGATAAAGACTCTACAATTGTCTTCAGCTTTCTTTTCTAGCTATTTGTCTGTAATTTGTTTTAGTTAAGAATACAGACTGACTTTGGAACAAACCATAGTCTTAATGCAGGCATTGTTTGAATTTGTTATGTTGGACCACTTGTTGCGTGTAAATACAATATGCTTTTTGGATGTAAATCTTAGAAATGTGCAGTATGGATGCAGGATATCAATAATAAAACATTAATCCCAGTCTAAAAAAAGAAAATACAGACTGATTTTTTTCCTTCAATATTAATAAGTCTATTTCAGTAAACGCAGGACTAGAAAGGATAATGATAAGCTCAAAGAAGGCAATGGCCTGAGGCAAGGAGGCAGAACCTTTGAGAACTTGCCTGGCCCTGCTCTTGGTTTCCAGGAGTATAGAGAGGAGCCCCCTCTCTGGTATCACTACTTCATCTCACAAACTTAAGGGTGATGGGCAACAAACCCTCTCAAAGATTCAAAGATTGTATTCATTAGATAGGACCAAAATCTCACTAGGAGAAAAGATACTTTAAATGGCTAGGAAGTGGGAAAATTAATCTCATGAGTTCTACAAAAGTGAGCACAGAATTCTGCATCCAATGGATGCTCCATAAAAATCCACTAACTTAGCAAGGTAAAATCTCTGTACACACTTAAGAAGTCTGGCTGAGTACAATGGCTCATGCCTATAATCCTACCACTCTGGGAGGCTGAAGCAAGTGGATGAGCTCATGAGTTTGAGACCAGCCTAAGCCAGAGTGAGACCCTGTCTCTAAAAACAGCTGAGCATTGTGGCAGATGCCTATAGTGCCAGCTACTCGGGAGGCTGAGGCAAGGGGATCACTTGAGCCCAGAAGTTGGAGGCTGCTGAGAGCTATAATGCCATGGCACTCTACAGAGGGCAACAAATTAACACTCTCTCTTTTTTTTTTTTTTTTTTGAGACAGGAGACTCAAGCTGCCCCCTGGGTAGAGTGCCGTGGCTTCACAGCTCACAGCAACCTCCAACTCCTGGGCTCAAGCAAGTCTCCTGACTCAGCCTCCCAAGTAGCTGGGACCACAGGCGCCTGCCACAACGCCTGGCTGTATTTTTTGGTTGCAGCAGTCATTGTTTGGCGGGCCCGGGCTGGATTTGAACCCGCCACTTTAGGTGTATGTGGCTGGGGCCTTAGCTACTTGAGCCACAGGCACTGAGCCCTCTCTCTCTTTTTTTGTTTTTTTTGCAGTTTCTGGGTTTGCAAAAACTCTCTTTTTTTTTTTTTTTGCAGGGCTGGGTTTGAACCTGCCACCTCCGGCATATGGGGCCAGTGCCCTACTCCTTTGAGCCACAGATCCTGCCCAGTGAGACTCTCTCTCCAAAAAAAAACAGCCAAATTAATAATTATAGTTCTACTATTAAAATACTTGAGGCCCCCTAAAATAGTGTCTCATTTACTTTTTTTTTTTTTTTTTTTAGACAGTCTCAAATTGTCACCCTGGGTAGAGTGCTGTAGTATCACAGCTCATAGCAACCTCAAACTCTTGGGCTTAAGCCATTCTCTTGCCTCAGCCTCCCAAGTAGCTGGGACTACAGGCGCCCGTCACAACACCTGGCTATGTTTTTGGTTGTAGTCATTGTTGTTTGGCAGGCCTGGGCTGGATTCAAACCCGCCAGCTCTAGTGTATGTGGTTGGCGTTCTAGCCACTTGAGCTATGGTGCTGAGCCTATCTCATTTAGTTTTGTGCCTATAAACTGATAGTTTACATAAACTATTTCCAAATCTTAAAAATAATAATTTAAAACAATATTTCCGGACATTTAGAAGAGGCTATCATAATAGCTATATCAATCTTTCAAACAAAAGCATAGACATTTACTTCCTAAAACAATGAAGTCAGAGTTTTTAAATAAGGAAGGAAGAATAGATAATACCTAGATTCCACACAGAAAAATAGGATTAGAAGGAGCTAGAGGCTCAGCGCCTGTGGCTCAATCGGCTAAGGCACCAGCCACATACACCTAAGGTGGCGGGTTCGAATCCTCAGCCTGGGCCTGCCAAACAACAATGATGGCTGCAACCAAAAAATGGCCAGGCGTTGTGGCGGGTGCCTGTGGTCCCAGCTACTTGGGAGGCGGAGGCAGGAGACTCGCTTGAGCCCAGGAGTTGGAGGTTGCTATGAGCTGTGATG
>CAUYQV010053295.1:0-131337 GCA_963574575.1 Galagoides demidoff | reverse complement strand
AAAAAACAACCGGGTGTGGTGGCTCATGCCTGTAATCCCAGGACTCTGGGAGGCCAAAGCGGGCAGATTGCCTGAGCTCTCGAGTTTGAGACCAGCTTGAGCTAGAATGAGATCTTGTCTCTAAAAATAGCCAAGAATTGTGGCGGGGGCCTGTAGTCCCAGCTACACAGGAGGCTGAGTCAATAGAATTACTTCAGCCCAGGAGTTTGAGGTTGCTGTGAGCTATGGTGCCAGGACATTCTACTGAGGGTGATAAAATGAGACTCTGTGTCAAAAACAAAAAACAAAAAAAACAGCTACAGCTCACAGGAAAGAAAACACAATTACATTCAAGTTGGGGGGGGCAAGAAAGGAGAGGGGAGAGGGAAAGAAGAAGAGGGATTGGTAAATTCACACCTGGCAAGGGTACATAGCACAGCCTTTGGGAGAAGGGCTCAACTACTACTTGGAATTTGCCTAACAAATGCAAACAATGTAACCAAATCATTTGTACCCTCCTATTAATCTCGAATAAAAAAGTATTGTTTCCTAAAAAAAAAAAAAAAAACAAAAACAAAAAACTGATACTCAATTTCATGAATAAGATGGCTTTATAAGAGATTAATATGTAACTATCAATCGTATTTATATACAGAATTAATATAAGTGAGAAAATATTTTAAAAAACATTATTATATTTTCCATTTTATACTATTTTAAAGTCTGACAATGTCATTGTTGGTGAAAATATTGGAGCAAAAGGAACTTGGTGGGTAGTAACAAAAATTGGTATAGCAACTTGAGAAAAACATTGGGCTTTTTCTTATATTGAACTTGTTCAGCAATTTCATCTCTAGGTATAAGCCATAGGCTAGTGCTTTTCAGGTCTTATTTAATAACCCTGGAAGGCTATATTGAAATAACAGATTTTGATTCAGTAGATTTAGGGTGGGGGATTTTTAACAAGCTACAGATGAAGCTGATGCTATTGGACCCTGGACCACACACCTTCAGTACCAAGCTCTAGAGAAGTTCTCACCCTGTGAGTCACGACTCCTCTGTAAAAATGAAAACACATCCTGCATATCAGATATTTATATTATGATTCATAACAGTAACAAAATTACAGTGATGAAGTAGCAAATAAATAATTTTATGGTTGGGAGTCACCACAACATGAGGAACTGTATTAAAGGGTCACAGCACTAGAAAGGTTGAGAACCACTGCTCTAGAGCATATCTTCTAGCTGTTTACTGAGAAATATATATGCATATCTCCTCAGCAGCACCATTTTCAATAATAAATAGTTGAGAACCACCCAAATATCCACAATCGATATAAACAAATTATGATAAAGTCATACTATAGAACACTCTGTAGCAGTGAAAATCAGGTGGATGAATATCAAAGACATAATATTGAGCAAGAAATAAGTTTCAGAAGAATTCATACAAAATAATTATAACTACATAAATATCAAAAGCTGGCAAATAAACATGTATGATAAAAGCAGTAAGGAAAGAAAGAAAAAGAACGTTATTACCATAAAATGCAAGACAGCTCTTCTTTCTAGCAGCAGGAAGGTCAACATGATACAATTAAGAACCTTCACACATGTGCTTTTAAGGTGCAATGAATGCCTCATTTTTAAACAGGATGTTGGGCACAAACATTTATTTTCATATTCTTTAAACTAGATTTTATCACTGGAATGTGCTTATAATAAAAAATAAAGGTGGTCATCTTATTCTAATATAGATATAATAATGTAAATTAATATAAATATAAAATAAATGCATAAATAGGACAAATAAAATAAAATTAAAGTGAAAATCAAAAGGCATGGGATTATATCTTACATGATAGCTGATACATTTTTAAAGCATAACCTGAAAAGAGAATTTAGAAAGGGCAATTCTGCCAAGGTGATGTGATCAAATTTACAGCTCTCTGGTGTTCTAATTCGATCCAATGATAGACCCTAACTGCACAGAGGACTGTATTCTGAGCAGCATATCCCTTAAATTATCTTCCAGGAGACTTTGGGTAGAAAATACACACCATACATCAATAGAACTCTTGTAGTAAGAGTTTAAATTGCAGTAATATGATATTGCTGATCCAGATAATTTATGTTAAGTCCTGGAAACCAGCAGAGCAGGACAGGCTTTATAATATATTATTGAAATTAAGGAGTGCTCTCATCCAATACTCTCAAACACTCTCAAACAAATAAAAGTGAACCTCATGTCCACGAGGAGTTGGACATGAGGACAATTAATACCTGCTTTCTTCATGAAGTGAATTAGTTCCCCTCTAGCACTGAACTGAATCTGTATTTGACTACAAATCCCCAACACAGAGCATTGAAGGCAATTTTAACTTAAAAAAATCAAGGCAAGTGTTGGTAGTTATCCTTTAAGACCAGAGAGACTTTTAACAATAATCCAACAGAAAGAGCAACAAATTCAGGAGAACAAGAACTCCTGATGGACAAGCCAGAGTGGCTTAATTGCAAAATGTGTCCTCAAACCTGAAAAATTTAGGTACAGTAGAAATATAGTTGAAATCAATTTCTCATATGTTGGAGAACATTTTCCAAATTAAATTTTTTGGTCTTCTCATAGTTAGTTTTAAGTCTGCTTACAAGGGTGAGAGTATTTTGTATTGTAAGCTGAGTTCTTCTTTAAGATCATGAGGCTAAGTTTTTATATTACTTGTGGTAGATTAACAAGGGATATAGATGTTGGCTTATACGAGGGTAGAGCCCAAAATTTCCACTCTGATATCTTCCAAAAGGAAGTGAAACATTATTATGTGTTTTTTTTAAGGCAGAGACTCACTCTGTCACCCAGGCTAGAATGTCAAGGCTTCAGCCTAACTCACAGCAACCTCAAACCACTAGGCTGAGGTTATGATCCTCTTGCTTCGGCTTCCTGAGTAGCTGGGACTACAGGTGCCCACCACAATGCCCTGCTAATTTTTCTATTTTTAGTAGAAATGAAGCTCTCGGGCAGCACCTGTGGCTCAAAGGAGTAGGGCGTTGGCCCCATATGCTGGAGGTGGTGGGTTCAAACCCAGCCCTGGCCAAAAACTGCAAAAAAAAAGAAACGAAGCTCTCATCCTTGGTTAGGCTGACCTTGAACTCCTGAGCTCAAGCAATCCACTCACCTTGACCTCCCCAAGTGCTAGAATTATGGGCCTGAGCCACCATGCCCAGCATTAAAAAATTAGTTTGTAATTACGATTACTTTGAAATTCTCTCTATATAGAATTTATAGAGAGAATTCTATTCTCTATGCACAATCTCCAAAGTATCAAATAAAAATATAGAATTCCCAGTTAAATTTGAATGTCTTATCAACAATTAATAATTTATTAGTATAAATATCTCCCAAATATCAACTATTACATGGGACATACATTAAAACATTATTTATTGTTGATCAGACATTCAAATTTAACAAGGAATCTCATTTTTTTTTGTTTTGGCTGAAGCTTAGTGATTTTAGGATTAAAGTATTCCATGTTGGATAATTCTGTATACATATTTATTACAAGGGCCAGAAGAGCAATAGCAGAGCCAACCAGAAGAGATAAAAATGAAAGAAAGAATTCTTATCAGATTGTAGTGTTTCTCATACTTTCGTGTCCACAAGAATCACCATAGGTCTTGTTAAAATGCAGATTTGGACACGGTGGGCCTGGACAGGGGCCTGAGACTGTGTGTGACTAACAAGCACAGACCATGCCCCAGTGCACTGAACAAGAGGAATGAGGACAGTGGCTCTTGGACATTAGTCACTTTAGAATCACCTGGCTTATTAAATACAGCTTCGTGGGCCCTCCTCTCAAAGTTTGTTTCTAATATGTTACCAGGCGGTGCTCATTTTTGTCTTGGGCTCACCATAAAATGAGAACCACAGAGTACAGAATGAGTTACCCTCTCAGCTGATCCCTACGTATTTAACTACTTATATGCCACAGTAAAAAGGTGAAACTAAAAAGTGAAATATATTCATGATTATACATAATTGAAAGGAAATACCTAGTTTTAAAAATAATCTACATAAAGAGGTTTATAAAGAAATTTTTGAATACAAATAACAAGGAAATACATGCTTACTACAAGTATAAAGTGCAAGTTCAAATGATGTAACTCAGTTCTCAGCTTATAAAATTTAAATTCCATGCCAGTAGTAGCAAGATTAATTCCTATCCCAAAGCCTCACCTTATTTACATTAATATGTTTTAGTGCATTTGAGAGTCTTATTCTCAAGGAGTCAGATCTAGTTCCTTTAATGTGGAAGTGGTCGGCAATTCTGATTTCTGAACTTAAGATGGCTACAAATAATAGTCCCACATTAAGGACAGGAGCAAAGCTTTCTGTTTGGGATGGCCATAAGCTTCCAAATGTATCTTGCTATCCCATGAGGATGATCTTTCCATTTGTCAGGCCTAGGTTGAGGGTCAAAGAACCAATGTAGTTTAGCCCCTTAAATCTGGAACGTGGGAGAAAATGGGTTTCTTCCATGAAGGAAAACCAGGAGCTGCCCATGAAAAACAGTCCACCTGGTCCACACAGAGCAAAATTGCATGAAAGATGCTAAGGTAGCATTTGCTAATTCATTTGCAGAAAGCTTTTCAAAATTTGTCATTTAAAGTATCATAAATATACAAAATCTTCATACACTGTACCAGAGGGCAAACATCTGAATTTATCTATTAGCACATAATCAAACAGAATTATTCCCTTTCAGAATTAACTTAAATGTTAATAGGAACAAGACAGTTGAAATTATTTAAGACACTGAAATATCTAATAAAAAGATTATGAAGAATCAAAACATGAAAGAGTAATTAAGAAAAATTTTAAAACTTGTTCTAAAAAAGTCAAGAGAATAAATCAAAAGGCAAAAGGGTAATTATTTGATTAGATCAAAAGAAAGTCTTTCTCATTAAAAGCAAACAGAAGATAGAAGGTGTGGGATCGACTTTGAGTAGGAGGAGCTAGGATGAGATGAGAATTTCTAAATATTGATTCCATTATATTGTTATATGTGAACTATGTGAATGTACTACATATCCAAAATTAAACAATTAAAATTAAACAAATGAATATTGCTTAATAAAAACCATTATGGAAAAGTTAACACAAACATGCGGGAGACAATATTTCCTGGGATGCTCAAGAAATATCTGACAAAAATTTCTACTATCTAGAAATTTTGCTATAAATCCCCCCTCTTCATTCTTACATATCTGTAAGAATATATATGTTCTTATACCTAGACCAGTGCCTACACTGTACATTCTGGACAGTATTTGCTAAAAACTGAGTAAATTAATAGTAACAGATTTGGAACTACTCTGAGTAACCATCAAAGGAAGCGTTAATAGTTAAAATATAGTGGATTCCTGCTATTGAGTACTTTGTAGTACATAGATGTGGACTTAAGACACAAGGAAAAAATTTAACTGTATAAGGTTGTTTATAATAATATACAAATACTATACTAAATCTTCATACACTGTACCAGAGGACAAAGATCTGAATTTATAATTTTCCTTTATCCTAATAAGGAAAAGGAAAATAACAAGATATACAATCCAATATTATTAATGCTAATTCAAAATTCACCCTAAACAATACACATATTTCTGGAAACAATTCAAATAAAATATACTTATTAAACAAAATGGAATATCTCTGATGGGAATAAAACAAACAAATAAACCAATACATATAACATATAACTAGCCTATATATTTATATTTAAGTTGCTTAAGGACCAAAATTGTAAATGTGCAATGAACTAAGAAGAACATTTAACTGAATCTTCTTTACCTAAAGTTTAGGGAGAAAATTCTGGTAGATTAACGATGGTCACAAATATTTTCTCTTCTTCCCTTTGAAAGATGGGGGGTGAATCCCCTTTCCTTGAATTTGAGTCATTCTAGAATTCCCAAGACTAGCTCATAAGACTTCTAGCATCTTCTGCAAAGTTTCTGTCTATGTGAAGCCCGTTTGAAAGCACTTTCAAGTTATCCAAGTACCCTGAGGTCACTCTGCTGGGGAGCCACAGGTAAACAACTTGGTTGACCATTTCAGAGAAGCCCAGTTTTTCATCCATCACATCAAGATGCCGGACGTGTACTGAAGTCATGTTGGGTCTTCCAGACCAGCCCATCTGCCAGCTGAGTAGCACTGTATAGCTTTAGTCAATGCCTTATGGACCAGAGGAATCACCTTGCTGAGTCTTGCCTAAACTCCTGACCCACAGATTCATGACCTATAATCTGCTTGTTTTAAGCCAGTAAGTATTGCCCTAATTTGTTATATAGTAATAGAAAACTAGATCCAAGATGAACAAATAAGAAAAACTGCCACCAATTTTAAGAACAAGGGGTCAAGGATAAAAAAATTAACGTCTAAAAGACAAAAATAGAGACAAGAGTGTAATAATTTTTGAAACTGCTTCCTACTCTGAGTCAGAGTCCTTCAAACCAAGGCTACCATCAATATCCAGTTATGTGCTCATTTGTTTGTTTTCGAAGTCTCTGGGAACAAGCCTCTTGTCCTTTCTATTTTTGATCCTTGCCCCCTGTGCATTGTCCCAATTTAAAAGGTCTGAGTCAGGAGAAAATAATCTTCCTAAGTGAGTCCAGCTGAATCATGCCATTCACGCCAGCATCATCAAATGGGAGAAAATGGTCTCATATCTCAAAAGAATTTGGGAAGTTGGTTATTTTATAAGAATAGGGATGTTGGAATTGAAAATAATCCTTCTCAATAAATGTATGTCTTTAAGAAGTAAACTCAAATCCCACTGTCCAATTTACTTTCTTGCCTTTAAAGTTAGAATTCTAGACCCTGGGTCTGCGAATCCTGCATTTTATAAATGGGAGCAAAGTTTCTGTGAATACAAAATTTAGGCAAATAAAGTTGAATATAAGTCTACACATTGGTAGCTCTCTGTGAATAACTTCACGTACTTTAACGGATTTTCAAACCGCATATGAGCCCTCCCCCAAGTTAAGAAACATTTCCAAGACATCCATAGTATATTTTTACATAAAAGAATTTATTAATACTTTCTGTATATTTATTCTGAATCTGTAAAAATAAATATTTTATGAAACCTATGTAATAACTTTTGTAACTGATATTTATTAATAACATTCTAAACAATTACTTTTAAAAAATAACAGAATACATACACACACACATATTTGTGTCACATATAGATGTACATATTTGACCCCTGGCCAGTGCTTCCTTACACTATTTCCTCCAGATTTTTAAATATTATTATTTGTAATTCATTAAGTACTTAGTATGTCTCAAATACAGTTCAAATGCCTTTATGTACTTTATCTCATTAATGCTCACAAAAAATTTATGAGGTAAACATTAAAATTCCTACTTTATGGGTGTAGAAACTAAGGTACAAAGAGGTATATAACTTGCCTAAGTAGGGACAGCTGGTATTGAGTTATAACTTTACTTACATATTAACACATGTTTGATGCAGAAAAGTTGAAATGTGTTTTGTTCATGTTTTAATTTACAGAGAAGGTAAAAGTGTTAAAAGGAATGATAGTTATTGGTTAAATTTAACTAAAATAAGATTTTTTTCCAACACCTGGGCTTAGGTGACTCTGTTGCCTCAGCCTCCTGAGTAGCTGGGACTACAGGCACCTGCTACAAGGCCTGGCTATTTTTTGTTGCAGTTTGGCTGGGACCAGGTTCAAATCCACGACCCTTGGTATGTGGGGCTGGTGCCCTACCACTGAGCCACAGGTGCTGCCCTAAAATAAGATTTTAACATGATAATAGAATTAGAGTAATTGGAGTCAGTATGAAAAAACAGGACTCACTTGGCAAAGATTCTAGACTACGAGAAAGGAAGAATTACTGACAATGTATAATAACGTGACCAAAGCACCACCTGTGGGAGGGTCGGCTATTGTTCAAAGCCTTTGTTCATCTGGGCCCAGTGCTCTCTATCCTAACATTGCCAGGCTGACTCCAGGATCACACCAAGGTCTTGGTCCACTCTTCCACATCCACTCATCCTTGTTCTCTGTTGGGAGCCGACCTTCTGTGAGGCAAGGCCACCCAGTTGGAGGAAATGTACTCGAGCCAAGGACAGAGTGCAAACCTGACCTCGGTGGTTTTCTTGGTATGGCTGGTTCCTCAACCAGATCAGATTAGAGCCAGGCCTTTTGGTCAGAACAGACTGCTGAGGATGCTGTTTTGCCCCTAGGCTGTTTTTAATCAAGTTATGCAGCCATGACAAGATCATGCCTTCAAGCTACTGTATATAAAAGCTGTGCAATAAAGCGGAGGTTGCTGCTTCCTGTCAGGGACAGCCCTCCTGACCCCCTGTTCTGTGCCTTTCTTTTCACATCCCCTGCCATCTTCTCCCGGGGTCCCTAATAACCTTTGCCAGGCAGGTTCCCAGCAGCTCCCCTTTTCCATACTTCCTCTTTCAGACCCTTGTGTCCCCTCTTATTGTCCCATTTACCTGGACAAGGCTTAGCAGAGTGCGTTTGTGATGCCAGGTGCTAATACATTTTCCTTAAGGGGATTTTCTGCTTATATTATCTTTCCCACTTATATTTGAGGCTCTCCAAGATGATGCCATTAAGTAATTCTTGTTTAAAAAGTTTCTACAGTGTAAAAAGAAAAAATCTTTTCAATGTTACTGTCCCTAGGAGTCTGATATGGGATGGGGTTCACAATCAAATTTAGCATCCTGGATGATATAAATTTGTACGGAGAAAGACATGAGGTCAGTACCAGGATGGGAAGGTATCCGAAAGTTGAAGAAAGAAAGAGCCTTCTTCAGCCTCTCTGTCTCAGGCCTGAAGCTGGCGGAGAAAGCAGTGCAGCGTGAGAGCAGAGGTCGGCTGCTCATGGAGGATGCTGACGCATTTGAAAGTATAACAGCTTTTATGGAACGGTTCACATAGACTGTGGATTTGAAATACCCCCCCCACCCACCATGGCCACCACCCTTCTCCCCTACTTTACTGACAGCAATCGTGAAAAATGCTTCGGTGAGCACAGCCCAGCACCTGACAAAAATGAACAAATATGTATCGGGAAGCCTGATATCATCATTTCCCTCCTCTGCTGACTTAGATAAAACACAGGGATTCTAAACATGGCAAAGTCCAATGGACGAGAACAGAGCACAGTCGATGCGAAATCTTACCGTGGCTTCCACGTTTCCTTATTTTTCCCTTCATAATGAGGAAATTATATTTTCAATGTTAAAGATGGAGACTATAGGTTGGTAAGCCATTAACTTAAGAGAATATAGATGTTCTACTTATATCCTTATTTGGCAGGAAAAAAACTCCAGTTTGACAAAGAACCCTTGAAAATGTTCATTTTTCAAAATCTGATGTATAGGGTGGCACCTGTGGCTCAGTGGGAGGGCGCCAGCCCCATATATCGAGGGTGGCAAGTTCGAACCCAGCCCCAGCCAAACTGCAACAAAAAAATAGCCAGGTGTTGGCGGGCACTTGTAGTCCTAGCTACTTGGGGGGCTGAGACAAGAGAATCAGCTAAGCCCAAGAGCTGAAGGTTGTTGTAAGCTGTCATGCCATGGCACTCTACCAAGAGTGACAAAGTGAGACTTTGTCTCCAAAAAAAACCCCTGATGTATAGTATTCACAGAAATAATAATTTGGTCATACATTACACAAATGTTTTCAAAAATAGGATATGTGGTTATTGGAAATATTTTTACTTGATAAGATTTTATTTGATTTGTGTGTTTTATTGTTGAACACACGAGCACCAAGATATCCACTAGATATTTGGCAGATGATTCAAAATTTGGGGCTGACTATAATAGACGCCATAAGAACTTACTGGCAAGACATGGCAGGGCACGTCTGCTGCGTATATCATCCCTAGAAGCAGGATTTCACACTGGAAGATAACATAATTTGATAGCCCTGAGTTGATGCAATAATTTTTTTAGGAGTACTTTGATTTTGGAGCTAGGCATGCTGGCTTACACTTATAGTCCTAGCACTCTGAGAGGCTAAGATGGGTGGATTGCCTGAGCTCAGGAATTTGAGACCAGCCTGAGCAAGAGCAAGACCCTGTCTCTACTATAGTTAGAAAAACTAGCCAGGTGTTGTGGTGGGTGCCTGCAGTCCCAGCTATTTGGGAGGTTGAGGCAAGGGGATCTCCTGAGCCCAAGAGACTGAAGTGGCTGTGAACTATGATGATGCCACACCACTCTACCCAGGGTGATAGTGAGATTCCATCTCAATAAAATAAAATAAAAATAAAGAATTTATCACTGATAAGCATGGTAATCAGTTCTTCTGGTGACATTAACGATAATATTTGCTTAGTGCTTTGTACTCTCATTTCTTGAATTATGTATTAGAATTCATTTTTTCTATGTTTTTAAATATAAAATAAGAGCTCCTGCCATTCAAATGTCTGTTTGCTTTATGTGCTTTTAACTTCTCATGTTCCTCTTCTAGTTCCCTGATTTTCCCCACACTTTATCCAGGTACACTTTAAATGTAAGTATTTAAAGTCAAGTGTGTAATTTGCATTGAATTTTCATTTTTTTATGCATCTCATGGATATTTAAGTACAAAAAACTTGTGGTGAGAAGAGATAGCTATATTTAGCTTTGATTTTGAACTTTATCAGTACAATGAATATTCAGTCTTGTCATTTCACTGGATTATCATATGATATATATGTATATGTGTCTGGGTACGTGTGTATATTTAGAATATAAATAAAATGTATAATCAAGTTTAAACACTGGGTAACTCCCTGACTACTGGAATTCACTACTCTTGGCTTTTTTCTCATTTTTCAGATTACATTTTAATCTGATGATTTCCAACCCTCTTTTTGCTACCACATAATGTGAATTAATCTATAAAATTACTAACCCATAACTCCCCCCCTCTTTCTAAATGTGTATTAAAAACCAGACTGCATTGTCATATTCATTAAGTTTTTAAAGTTGCTTTGGAAAAATATGTAAATTCCTGAGGGATTTTTTAGCATACTTTAAGGTGTCAAAACTTTAGATTTAGAAACATTTTGAACTTTGATTTTATTATCTTAAAATCAGAAATAATCAATGACACAATAAATGATGAGAACAAATACATTTCCAAAAGGAATCAGAAGTCAGTGACACCATTTGTGGTTCAAAGAAATACCTTGTTTTGAATTGTTTCTTTGTAGATATTATTGTACAGCAGGACATTTTTGGGTGGAGCAGTGTTAAGAAAGTCATTGAACTAGAGAAATTATCTGCAAATCCATAGTCCAAAAGCATGAACAACATACAGACTTTTCCCTAGATTTTGGTAGGACCAGGATCTACCTGAGTGAAAGTCTGCTCCCCACTCAGTGTCAGAATGATGTTCTTGTCAGTCCACTTAGTCCACTCCAGGAAGAGTTGTTTCCAGGGATACTGTACTCAATGCCTTATGTGTAGACTGACTATGCCATTTACTATTCAAATCAGTACACTTGTCATAAGTGAAAGGGCTGCTTATGGATAATTATCTCCAGATAACAGATACAAGTCAGGACTGTCTCGAGGAAAAAGGGACATATATCCACTCTCTTTCAAGGATTCCTGTCTCATAATTGGAAATTTTGCTTAATGGAACTTTCTTATAGTGGGTTGAAATCTATTTTCTTTCCGCTTTAATCCAGGGGCTACCAGAATAAATAAAACCTGTTTTTATTTATTAAGATGTAAGTTTCTATAATGGTACAATTTCAGAGTTTAAAAGATCAGACAATAAATCAAATCCAACATCTTCTTCAGTTCTCACCAGAACATCCCTACAAGACAAACACAACCTCTGAGTATTTCTGGAGATGGGAAGCTTGAGGTATTACACATCAGTCCATCACACTGTTTCTGAAAAGCTTCTTGAACTAGAAATTAAAATGGTCTCTACGATTTCTTATCTTCTGACTGTGTAAGTTCTTCACATAATAGTTGCTATTAATAGAAGCATTACATTCTTATTTTCAAGTCAAGACCTCCATTTTTTCCACAATTTTCCCCCCTTTCTTCACTTGTTTGTTCAATTATTTGTTTACATCATTAGGGACAAAAGCATTAAATTTGGGGGGTGTTTTTTCAATTTCTTTTTTAAATTTCAGATTAATATGAGGTTACAAACAACAGGGTTACAATGTTCACATTTGTTAGGCAAAGTCCTTGTTGTAGTTGCGTCCTGCACCCAAGAGGTGTGCTATATACCCTCACATTGTGTCCATTAGTTGGGAGCACGCCCATCTCCCTCCCTCCTTCTCTCTCCCCCTTTCTTCCTTCACTCTCCCCTTTGAATTGAATTGAGTTTTTCTCTTGTGCAGTCATGTGTTAATTCACATACTGGCTTCGTCTTCCACTATTTTTATATAATATAGCCAAAGCCTAGTGCTGAATGTGCCCAAATTTCACATGTGAGAAAATTAATCCCAGTTTCATATATTGAATGGAGTTGGTGCCTTTGAAAGGTAATTAGGAATAGGTAAATTCATCATTCAGGGGCTCCCTTGATGGAACTGGTGGTGGCTTTAAAAGAAGAGGAAGAGAGATCGGAGGACACCTATTTTGCCCTCTCACCATGCTATGCCCTCCACCATGAATGTCACAGAAAGAAGGCCCTCAGTGGATGCTGGCACTATGCTTTTGGATAGCCTCTAGAACTGTGAGAAATACATTATGTTTCTTTATAGATTATCTAGTCTATAGAAACAGAAAATCAGTACTAAGAAATGGGCCAATTGTTATGATCAATACCTGACAATCTAGAAGCAGCTTTGGAACTTGGTCCTGGGTAGAAGCTGGAACAATTTGGAGAAAAGGGTTAGAAAAAGCCTGAGGTTAGATTCCCTGAGTGGAGCATTAAGAATGAACTGAGAGAGGGCTTCTGAGACAGAAGGGCTGTAGAAGTCTGAATCCCAGTTGTTTAAGTGCTCATGACAAGAACGTTGCTAGAAATATGGATGGGGAAGACTATTCTGATGAGGTCTTGGATGAAAATGAGGAACAAAGTGTTGAAAATTGGAGCAAAGGCTGTCTTTGTTATAAAATAGCAAAGAGCTTGACAGAATCATCTCTCCTTCCTAGTACTTAATAGAGTACAGAATGGAAGGGTGTTACACTAGGATGTGAGGCAGAAGAAAGAGATAACCAGCAAAGTACTCAGGCTGCTAAGTGTTTAGTCTTAACTGAGAACAATTAGTTATGATAGGAAAATAGTGGCTCAAAGGCAGAATTTATGATTAAAAGAGAAGCAGAAGGGGAATAAAAGGAAAATTTGCAGCCTTAACATGTAAAGAGTGAAAAACCTTATTTAGGAGAGAAAACTAAAGGTGTTTGCTAAAGCGATTACCATAGATGCAAGGCACCAGATGCTATTCATCAAGACAACAGGAAGAGAGGCTTTTAGGATACCCTGTATTTAATGTGTGTTTCTTATAGGCAGCATACGAGTTAGATAACTTGTTTGATTTGATAGTTTCGTGGACACAGGGAATTTGCCTCAGGATGAATCATACTTTGTGTATCACCCACAGCTGATTCAGATGAGACTCTGGACTTTGGACTTTTGAGGGGGTGCTGGAACAAGTCAAGACTTTGGGGTTCCTGGGACGGCATTAATTACATTTTGTGTTAAGAAAGAACATGAATTTGGGGGGCTAGGGATAGACTATGACAGTTTAAATGTGTCCCCTGAACTTCATTTGTTGGAAAATTAATCCCCAAATCCCTCTATTGATTGGAGGTGGGGCCTTTGGGAGTTAATTGGGATTAAACAAGGTCATCAGGATGGAACCGCCATGTTGAGGCCTCTTTAAGAAGAGGATGGAAGCTCTCATCCTCTGCCACATTATGACGCACCAGAAGCCAAGACAGTTCTCTGGGACTTCCCCAGGCTCCAGAACTGTGGGCTAAGTAAACTTCATATCTTTATAAGTTACCCAGTCTCTCACATTCTAATATAGCAACTGAAAACCAACTAAGACATAGTTACATATAGCTGTGTTTTAATTTGGTAATCACTTTGAAAATTAAAAACGTATCCATACACTTGGGATCTATGTTCTATAATTCAAATAAGGATTTTTCATAAAAGCATACTTAATTAAATTATGCTAAAGTGATAAAATTTCTTGAATTATTAAGTTGTACAAAATTCATCACAATTTTCAAATGTATTACTCTGATTTGGTCAATAACAGAGATGTTGCACCAAGAATGTATGAAGTTTCTAAAATAAAACAGTGAAATTATGGTGGCACAAAAGAGCTCATTCGGCAATGATGATTCTGATAATACTCAGTAGAAAGAACGTCATCATTATAACTTAACTTATATTATTTCAACCATATAAATTAGAAATATTTATCAGTTTGATACCCTTTATCAGTGTTCCCCTGTGTTTAGAATACATCTTGCTAACGTCATATGAAATTATGTCATCTTTAATGTGATATGTAATTTACAAGTCAATAGCTGGACCACACTAACCAAAGATAAAGGCTGAAATGAGTCCTTCATTATTTTGACACTTCAGTTAAATCCATTTGTAAAATATAACAATCTGTTAATGCATGATTTCTGCAATTAAAACTGAACGCTTTTAGGCAACTGATATAAAATTAGTGCCTACCTCCTTAACTCTGTGCTAATTAATCATGTGTTCATGTGCTTTACAGTAGATCTCCCAACACCAGATGGTTCATAGCCAGGCAGTTATCAACATGAAGGCCACCGGCTCTTAGGCACTGACAATTCCACATTAACAATGCTCCTGATAATCTTAGGCAGAAGGCCTATTTGTTAAATAAACATCCTATTTTTTCAGATACTGTTTCCTATCCTTTCTGCAAAGTCAGACTCTCCCTGCCTCTCTTGCATACCTTTTCATCCCATCCTGCACCCCTTGTCCAGCAGTCTTTCCCACCCAAGACTTGCTGCAATGCTGTCTTTCATACACAACCCCATATGATCAAGATATCTAATAAGACAGGAGCTTTTGTTTTCTAGGTAATTTGCAATAATATGCTAAGGAGAGCTACTCCCAAGGGAATGTAAATTATTAGGATCTTGAGATATTCTCTCACTAAAATTTTAATGTCCTGTAGGAAAGCAGGAAAGTTTGTGGCTTAGGGTTTTTTTTTTTTTGGTGTGTGTATGTGATAGAAAAAGAGTTTTGGTTTTATAAGTTGCTATTTTAGAGACTACTTATGACATCTGTGGAGTTTCATCTACCTTGTATTATTATTGGAACTAGAAAATACTTGATTTTTTTTATTCTTTAAGTCATTCTTGACTATTATACTTACTTGGGTCATTTCAGAATTGAACTCTTATTTTATTGAAACTATTAAAAAGATGAGTATAACATAAGAATCCAGTCAAAGTAAAGTCCTTTTTAACATAGGAATCCAGGCAAACATAAGTGCTATAGTTTGGGTATTTAACCTTCCTTTTTTCTTGTTGATAATTTGATCCCCAGAGTCCAAGGTGGGGGCCTAACAAGAGATGTTTGGGTCATGGGTGCAGATCCCCGTGAATGGCTTGATCTATCACCATGATAATGAGTAAGTTCTCCGTCTATTATTTCCTGTGAGAGCTGGTTGTTAAATATGACCTGGCACCTCTCCTCCCGCCATGTGACCTCTGCACATGCCAAGAGGGAGAAGGTCCTGAAGACTCCCCAGAAGATAAGGGAGTGCCAGCACCATGCTTCCTGCACAGTCTGAATCACCATGAGCCAAATCAATCTCTTCTGTTTATACAGTACCCAGCATTATAATAAAGCAACAAGAATGAACGAAGTCAAAAAGTTGGTACTGAGGATGAGATGTTGCTACAAAGGTACCTGAAAATGTGAAGGTGGTTTTGGAAGTAGGTAACAGCAGAGGTTATAAGAGTTTGCAGGGCTCAGAAAAAGATTGGAAAATGAAGGAAAGCGTGAAGTTTCTTAGAGATAGGTTAAGTGCTGTGACAAAAATGGTAACAGAAATTTAAATAGTGAAGGCCATGCTGATGAGATCTCAGAGGGAAATGAGAAACTTATTGAGAATCGGAGAAAGGCCATCCTGTTATGCAGTGAGGAAGAAATTGGCTGCACTCTGTCCCTGGCCTACAGCTTGTGAAAGGCCAAACTTAGAGTGAGGACCAAGTATATTTTTGTATATATGTATATGTATCTATATATGTACGCAAATACATAAGAAAAAGATTTGAAGGATACACAAAGGTGATAATTAGGACTTACTTATTTTGTCTCTGATATATGTAATAAAATAATAGAAAAATTAGTAGATTAGATTCAATAAACTCTAAAATAAAACCAAGCAAATAGAAAGAAATTTCCAAGCAGCAAAGCTGTTCAAGAAGAGGCGTGGCTATTTTTTATCAGCCTGTAATCAGATATGGCTGCAAAGAAATAACCTAATGTGGGAATTTATAATTAAAGGGAAGCACAGCTTAAAAATCTGGAAAATTCTTTACCTGGCCTTGTGGTAGAGAATAAAAGAATCTTTTCAGGAGAGGAATCCCAGGGTTCTTTGGAGCAAACATTTGCTTTAGAGATTAGCATTTCTAAAAGGGTACCAGGTGCTACTAGTCAGGAAAATGGGGGAAAGGCTCAGAAGGCATTACATTACATGAATCTTTGAGGTTGTGCCTGCCAGAGGCCTAGGAAGACAGAATAGTTTTAAGGGATAGGCCAAAGATACAGGTGCCTTGCATCACCCCTTAGGATGCACCTCCCCATATTCTGGCCACTCTGCCTCTAGCAATAGTTCAAAGGCCTTGGTACATTCAGGCTGGCACTTTGGAGAGTACAAGCCATAAGCGTTGGTGTCTTCCATGTGGTGTTAAATCTACAGCCACACAGAATGCAAGAGTAATGGAGGCTTGGCAGCTTGTATCTCAGAGGATATATGGGAAAGCCCACAGGCACAGGCAGAACCCTGTTGCACAGAAAGACAGCACAAAGGCAATTTTAAGCAGAAATGTTTGACTGGAAATCCCACAGGAAGTCCCCACTAGGGCAATGCCTGGTAGAGCCATGCGTACAAGGTTGCCATCTTCCAGACCCCAGGATTATAGACCCCATAGCAGCCTATAGTCCCAGCCTGGCACCAGCCTCAGGCAGAAGACTCTAACGTCTAAGAGTAGCTGTGTGGGCTATGCTCAGAAAGGCCCTGGGATAAGGCCTTGGGAGCTCACCCTTCATGTCAGTGTGCCCAAGATGTGAGATACAAAGTGAAGGGAGATTATTCAGAGCTTTAGAACTTAATATCTGCCCTGCTGGATTTGTGTGAGGCTTCTTACCTCTTTTGGGTGATTCTTCCTTTTAAGACTAGGAATGGATATCTATGCAAATACACATATACATAAGTTGTGCATATAGGTGTACACATACATATACGTGCAAAAATAAAAAGACTGATAATCTAGAATGTTGATAGTACGCAGTAAGTGCTCAAGCACCAGAGCAGGGAGTAATAATAATTAAAATCCTTAGGAGAAAATTGAGAAGTAGGGATAATACATACCAAAATGTAAATCTGTATCTCTATGGACCCAATAAATTTACTCTTATGAATATATATGAATATTAATAATGGTAACATCTAACACTAATAGAGTTTTAAGTATTTTCCAGGCATTTTTATAAATGCTTTATATATATTACACCATGTAAGTCTTACAAAACTCTATGTAGAAGGGGCTATTAGAATTCTCATTTTAGAGCAAGGAAATTAAAAGGAGAAATTAAGTACAGAGAGGTTAAGTAGAGCCAGGATTTCAACTAATGCAACCAGCCTGCCTCCTAAGATCTCATTCTTAATGCTACCACACCCCTCAGAATTATCCTCTCAGGTTCACAAACCTGTTGTTACAAGAAGTTGTTTGTATAAGGTGACCAGATTTTAACACTGGTCAAGCGGGACACCATTGACGGGGTGGGGGAGGGGCCGGGACAGGGCGGGACCTGACAACAATGTAAACTTTGATAAGCAGTTCTCGATAATCACTTCTTAACAATTATTTGTTATTATCACAGTTTAACATTATAAAATTAACAAAAATAATATAAAACTCATATCCTGGTGAAATAGCCACACGCCAGCCAAAAACCGTATATTCCCTTACTGTTCTCCCGCCTTTTTGTGCATTCTTTCCAAAAATTGGGACTTTTTTAAAACGCCACGGGACGCGGGACAAATTGTTGAAAATCGGGACTGTCCCGCCAAAAGCAAATAGAAAAGAACAGATACAGTTTCTTTATTACCATAATTTAGTGGGGGGAAGAAATACTTTCAAGCTGCATAAATGCTAAGGTGGGGAAAGTATGGGAATCATTGATGTCCCTGGGGAAAATTTAATCAAACTCGATCCATAAATGATGAATACAGGTGGACGATGTGGTTTATTTCCTTACTCATCAGAAGCTGTTTTAGACATACATAAAAACTTAAAAGTAGAAGGGAGCTAGTGAGCTTGG
Source organism: Galagoides demidoff (assembly GCA_963574575.1). Lineage (NCBI taxonomy): Eukaryota > Metazoa > Chordata > Mammalia > Primates > Galagidae > Galagoides > Galagoides demidoff. Next base: position 112,798 of record CAUYQV010053295.1, on the reverse strand, counting down.
GGATAGGAGTGTGGCTCCTCACCGCACCTATGTAGAATCTGAGGGACGAGAATATAGGAGGGAAATCTGGGAAGCTGAGCAAGGACTGGATCTCACGAGGACCTGTTGGCCATGTTCAGGGCTTTGGCTTAGTGTCAAGTCATTAAAATGGTGTTAAGGAAATGAGGAGCCATGTGGGATTTTCTTTTGGAAAGTCCGGCACCCCACTGTTTAAGATATAGGCAAGCTTTGAGGCAGAAGACCTGCTGGGCTTGGCATGCGGTTTGCTCCCACCCACATGCAGGCTGAGTTCGAATTCCTAATCTGGCAGTGTTGGGGGTAGGTCTAATGGGAGGTGTTTGGGTGACGTGGATGGACCTGTCATGTATTGATGAAAATGTTTTCACTGGCACAGGATGAGATCAGTTACTTCAGGAGTCGGTTGTTCCTTCTTGTCTTCACTCTCTTTCTAGTGCCCACTTCTCTCCTTCCACCGTCTGCCATGAGCTGAAGCAGCATGAGACCCTCACCAGGTCGGATGCCAGTCTTGGTCTCCCAACTTCCAGAATCCTCAGCCAAATAAGCTTTTTTCTTTATAAATTACCTAGCCTCTCATATTCTATTGTAACAAACACAAGACAGAGCCTCATCCGGGTGACTAGGAGGGTATCTATCTGGATGAGGATGAGCCCAACAATGAAGAAAAATGAATGCAGAGAAATTAGCAAGGAGAACAGAAAGGGGCTGGAGATGCCTTTGACTGTGAAGTTTGTGAATGAGAAGGAAGAATCAGGGACAGTGTAGGCAGTTCACGTAAGAATCCTTTAATTCTTGGCAGTGTGTTCTTCATGTACTGTGTGTAACTCTTTTCATTTAAACAAATTAAATGTAATGATGTATTCAGTTAATTCTTTAAAGGCAAAAGTAACATCTTAACTTTGTATCTTCTCCTATGTAGCATAGTGTCAAGACGGAATGTAATAAGCATTTGACAAATTAAGACAGAAACAAGGTAGTATCCTTATTATAGACAGAAACAAGGTAGTATCCTTATTATAAACATAAATAAAAAACCATACAATACCAATAAAGGGGCCAATAATAAAAACTGACCTGATGCCTTAAGTAATTAAAGAATCCAGAAGTGTTTGATCAATTGCAACTAGAAGAACCATTTGGTAAATATAGCTATCATCACTTATTTTCAATGTTTAGCATTTCAAGTCCTCACACAGAAAATGCACCCTTTGCCACAGAGCATCATAATATAGCACACTGTAATGATTTAGAATTTCCCCCTCATCATATCATACTCAGTGATACCGCAGTTGCTGCTGCTGAATAAGCATTTATTAAGGAATAAAAACTCAAAATTCATAGATATAAATGTACTTTATTTTCAGAAGTACCAAACTCTTTTCAGATGAATTCATGTTAATCCAACCAAAAACTAATATCCCCAGATTATTAAAAAATAACTGCATGCTACACATTTTGCTGGAAACAGCAAAACCTGTGGTTATGAAATCAGCCTGGAATAACATTTTTGTGACTTATTGAAGAAATTGGGCCCTGTGCTCAAAGTGCTGGTTATTAAATATTGTATCTTTTCAAAAAATCAGCATGCTAAACACATTGTTATGTTATAGATACAAGTTTTAAGAGATAGAAGTGAAGATAAACTTTAAAACTTTAGTAGCCAATTAAATGTCTTGCTAAGGAAGGCTACTTTTGATGAGCTGATTTTTCTAAAGTATTTTTAAAAGGCTAATGGAAAAGAAGTTAACCTTCAAAACAAGTTGTAAGGCTTCTTCTCTGGATGTGTGGTTCATGTTGCGCGGGAATACAGATTAAACCACAATATCACCCAAGGAAAAATAAGCTATTTTCCTTTATAAATAAATGCCTACAAAGGCATATTTTGTCAGTGTTTAAATTTAATTTCAATTTGATTGTGTTCAAAACAAGAACACAGGCTGTCCATTGAGAAAAGGAAGAACCTGGGGGTTATGTCAGGACAGCTTCAAATCGCCATGTCCATTGATAAACAGAAATCCACCTCCCCAAAGAAAGAAAATCAGCATTTGTAAAAGTCAGCATTTCAAATATATGGTTGGTGTTGTGACTACAGTCTATTTTAAAGTTCTTAAGCTTTTTACATGTGACCAACAGGGGGAAAAAATGTTGCTATTTATAATAGGGTGTTCTGAGAAGAGCAGTTTTTGCTTACATTACTTCATTTCAAAAGATTTGCTAGGACAATCAGATTGGCTCAAGCTGAAATAGCCTAATTATTAATAAAAACTGCCTCAGGCTTTAAGAGACTATGGGCTTTAAAAATCGATAGCGCTATAGTATTTGCATCCTTAAAAGGACAGCTAGAAAACAAACGAAACAAATCTTAAAAATCCATTCTTCGACACTATTTCCAATTATTTCCATTCTTCATTTAGATGCCTGTTTAGGAAGCATATGCTGCCAACTCTGTCGATACTGGTAAATGGCTAATGGACATAGGCCAAAACAATTAGGACATATTGTGAGAAAAAAGTCAGATAAAAGTAATTCACACATGTAGCTATCTATATATGCCATTTTAAATTAATAGGGGCAGAAGAAAAATAAAATCAAACCTAGAGAAGTAATTTTTTGTGGGATCTTGGAGTGTGCTGCTGTAACAGACAAGTTTACTACCTGCTTTAATTGTGCCCGTTAGACTTTTGTCTTATCCCTGGAGGGGAAGATTATATTGCGTGTGTACTCATGATTAGGGTGCAATCATAAAACCCTAAGCACATGTATAAACCAACAGAACTTTCTTTACTTATGGCAAACACAGGGGGGTGATAGATACATGAAGAGTAGCCTTCTCCTTTAACTATGGGTCCTCAACCAGGGGCTGGATCAGAAAGGTGAGATAAAGCCTTCCCATTTGCTATAACTCTTGTGAAGAGATTCCTTGCTATAAACCAGACATCCTTAGAAAATTCAATTCAAAAGTGGCTCTCTTTTATTCATATCATTTATTCATTTGTTCTAATTATTTAACAAATCTTTTTTTTTCCAAAAAAACTATACAGTAACAAGGAAACTGCTAGAAACTGGAAATATATGTCTGTGAACTACTTTGGAATTAAAGTAACAAAAATTAAAGTGATGAGTTAAGAGGTAATGATGAGTTGGCCATGGTATCAAATTTTAGGGAGTCTATAGGGAGAAAAAACACCTAGATAATGAAGTTCAGATAGAGGTGGAACATCTCTGGAGCCAAACAATAAGCTAGGCAGATAATATTTGATAGAATATATTGGAAATAAAGCAAAGCTGTTGTAAAAATTCAATTAATGAAAGCTCAGTTTCAAAATTCAAATTGAGTTTTGAGAAACTGAATTAAGTGGGGAATAAAATTGGGTCACTGAAGCAAATATGTAAATTTATAAATCCCTTCACAAAACATGTTGGGAAAATGAACAAATGGGAAAAGCAGAGGGGCTTCTAGAAAGAACCGAGAATTTCCTTAGCCTCATTGTTAAGGAGGTAGCTACATTGTTAAGGAGGTTCTATAGAACTCTATATAGTCTTGTAAAACTCTTCAAATTTTTCATAAATAAAAGGTAAAATGATAAGCAACCACGAATGGATGTGAATGCATTTATTGCCCACCCCCCTCCCCCAACACGCATATCAGCTTCTGATTACAAACTCATCCATTACCCAAGGAGATTAAAAGATAGAAATTCACCAAAGCAAAAGGGCAGCAAAGAAATCATGATTTTTATTTTAATTTACAGAACTCCTGTCCACTATCTATAGCCTAAAAGAATAACTGTTATGATAAAAGTAACAGATTCTTGACTTCCTCAATACAACTTACTTTATCTATTTTTGGATGATCTGAAATCTGCCCAGGGCTCGAATGAATTGTTTTTAGGTATCAGGTGCTAGTTTTTTGGCCTGCTTCCATTCTTACTTTTCCATTGAGAAGCAATCATTGCTTCTGTCTTTGTCTCCAAGACACACACACGCACTAGCAGGGAGATTGCATCATGCTCAGCAGTGCTGACTGGCTCTGAGATACACAGAAGCTTAAACTCCATTTAGGAAGCTCTGAGCTATTTTCAGCACATTCTCCAAGATTTCTTTTTTTTGCTTCCTGAAATACCTTTCTAGATGTAAAATATGTATAAGTCCATCTTACAAGAACAATAACCTTCCAAATGATATTTATATTAATGGAAAAACTATGCTTTCCAGGATGTACAAACAGTTCCTGTTGAGCACCATAAAGTCATTCTTTCTGGACAGCAGGCATGTTTTTTCATCCTCTATACTTTAAAGCAAGTCATTTCATTATAGTAGAGATGTGGTTCTACCATTTATCTGCCTTTTTCACTCAATGGAAAATTATACAAAAGACTAGCACATCATTTTTTTTTTTTACAAATATTCATCATGGATGAATATAATATGTGTGATTATAATTATTCTCAATTACTCATATTCCTGAATGTAAGTTATGTGTAATCACACATAACACACTTTTTCCTCCATTACTTCTTTATTCATAGTTGAGCTTATACATTTCTACAAATAATGATTTGAATTCAAAAAGTATCGTGAAAGAAAATGAAAAGGTTATATAAATGTCACTGCCTTCCAGCAAATTTTACACGCTCTTGCTGAACTCAGCTCTGAACATCTGGATTGGATTTCTACAGTAAAGAGAAATACATTTATGTGTGAAATAGGGTTCCCAGCAATAGAGTTTTAACACAGAAGAGGCTTGAGTATGTGTGAAAAAGGCCTCCTAATCACTCATTTGCACATGCAATGCCTTCATTTTTTTCCTCAATAGAGTAATGGTGGGTCTTAAACAGAAACTTCACACTGCTGTTTCTTTTCTTTTAAGACTTTCCTGTAACAGAATCTTAATTGCCTTATATATATCTTCAAAACTCAGAACCAGTCAATTGGAATCCAAACTGGCTTTTCTAAGCCATATAATAGGTTATATTGAAAAAATAGGGTGTAGGCACGGATTTTCTTATTGTGCTTATGGGTTATAAAATCATGACACCAAGATCATAAATGTCATAAACTATCAAAAATGAGACATTTCAAACTATTTCATCAATAAATTAGTTTTGGTCTCTTTGTTTAGACTTTGAGATCTTGAGGCAACCATATGTCTTCCCCTTATATTCTTATTTCACCCCCTTTATAATGCCAGAGACATTGTGGCTTTTTTATTTTTTAAATAAGGATGTGACTATCGAAGAAAGTCTAGAAAATTATAAGGAATGAAATTATTAATAATCCTACCACACAATCATGATAAGATTTTCTCCCCATGTCTTACTTTTTTTCTCATTTTTAATGATGTAAGATTTTAAAGTAAATAATATTTGAATATTTAGGACATTTGGAAAATATAGAAAAGTATAAGGAAGGTAATGAGATTACCCATAATCCTACCATCTGATGATAGCCTACATTTATATCTACTTCCACAATTTCTCTGTAACTGGAGTAGGAAAACATTGTGTGGTCCTACATTATTACTTTTTACCCCAGTTTGTTGATGAGTAACAATCTGCTGTCATTAACTATTCCTCAAAAATATAAATTTTAGCATTTGCATAATTTTCCTTCTTATTTCTATATGAAGCCATTTAACCTTTTTCTACTCAGATTATAATTCAAAAATTCTTAAGTTGAACTTATAAGTGTGAATTAATTTTGGATTTCTCCGTACTGCTTGCCCCATTTTTCTGGCATAATGCTCGGGTTAAGAAAAAAAGAATATTTAGGCATTTGAGATAATTTCTCATTTTTGATCAAAATCGACTTAATAGTACAACTTCTTGATTTGTTGCAATATTATGGTTATAAATAACATTTAACTAGTAGAATAAAAACAATCATGATGTTACTCATATTCAGCATGTTTAAAATTTAATTTTTCCATGTAGAGAAAGAAAAATGACAGAATTATGTACCTGGGGATATGATATAGAAGAAGTCTTTAAATTCATCCATCCAAACTTCTGCCAGTCTCCTGTTGTTCTTGTTGATGACATGACCAGTGCCACCAGGAAAAGTGTATGGAGTGGCCTTCCGAAAAACATGACCAACATGGGAGCAAGTCACAATTTCCAATGAACCTCCACATTGCCAAATCTAGGAAAAGGAACAATCATTCTATAACAATCATTGTAAATATTGCAATTAATTTGTATGAGAAACATCTAAATCTTAAGCCAAATCTTCAAATCTCATGTTCTTTAAACAAATATTAGATACACTCAAAATTTAGAACTAGTACAATATACATACTTTTTGTAAAGGATGCTAATTTGGAAGATCTTTTTTTTTTATTGAATGGTAACTATGTACATTAATGCATTTCTGGGGTACAGTGTGATGTTTTTACACACAATCCGAAACACTTCCATCAAACTGGTTAACATAGCCTTCATGTCATTTTCTTAGTTATTGTGTTAAAACGTTCATATTCTACTCTTAGAAAGATTCTATTTGGAAGATCTTAATGTATTTTAATCTGCAGCATAGTTATCATGGAAGTAAGATATAATTATTTTCATGTTCTTTTGTTAGACTACCTAAATTCCAGTTTCTAATAGTTAATTTAATTGCTCTTTAATAGATTTCACATCCAAGACTGCCATGAGTAGATGAATTTGTATTTGTTAAAACCATGGTCAAAACTAAACTTGATTTGGAGAAAAATCAATATATTATTCTTTATCCACCTTGAATTTTAAAGACCATTCAATCCAACCTGCCAATATCCTGACATATGCTCAATGCCTACTCTTCTTTCAAAACCCATCTTCAAGATCATTTCATCTAGGAATCTTTGGGGGGAGATTTAGTATTGTGTGACTTGTATTTTAAAGCTGCCTTTAGTGAAGAACTGACTATACTCTACTGTAAGCAATTATTCCATTCAATATTGGTCATTTAAAACTATGAACTCTTGCAAAACATACCATATACTTTTTAATGTCCTAGGATTTATTGTGCACTGAAGCTAAGTGTTATGTAAAGTATCCATAAAACAGTTATTTCTGCAAAATGACATTGTATAGCCATAGGTTATGTTAACACTGTATGTGTGCATATTATATATATAACTACACAATTATTAGGTATATTTGTTACAGAAATGCTATAGGTTTTTAATCACAATAAAGAAGTACTAGTAACTGCTGTACTAGTACTGTTAGAATTTGAAAGACATGATTTTTCACTATAATTAATATTGTTCTTATTTGATAGGTCTGATTGCAGTAGAGTTTCTTTATTTGAAAGAAAAAAGTTTTTCCCTCTTGATACTTCATGTAACATTCAGCCTCAAAATGAGCTTCTTTTGTACTTCGGTATCAATAATAGATAATTATTTTTCATCTGGAAGGTGATAAATAATAAGTTATACTCATCAACAACTGTTTGTCATGTGTGATTTCTTATTTTCTAATTGTTTAAAGAGTGCAATGTCAGTCATAAATTTTTTCCAAACATTGAAATATTAATCAATATAAAAAAGAATGGAATTCACTGTACCCTTAAAAGATAGGATAACTCATTCTGAAATAATTAATGTATTTAATTTGTCAGTAACTTTATCATATTTCTGGTATAAATATATAAACTTTCTTGCAAGTACACCCATTTTTGCTTTTTTTCTTCCTTTAAAATGGAGGAAGTTAATCCTTTGCTATCAAAGATTAATTATTTCCATGTCATTCTTCATCATTTTCCTGCTATATTTTTTTTTTTTTTTTTTTTTTTTAGAGACAGAGTCTCACTTTGTTACCCTTGGTAGAGTGCCATGGCGTCACACCTCACAGCAACCTCCAACTCCTGGGCTTAGGTGATTCTCTTGCCTCAGCCTCCTGAGTTGCTGGGACTACAAGCAACCACCACAATGCCCAGCTATTTTTTTGTTGCAGTTTGGCCGGGGGCAGGTTTGAACCCGCCACCCTTGGTACATGGGACTGGCACCCTACTCACTGAGCCACAGGCTCCACCCTCCTATCTTTTGTAAGGATGTTAGTGTTTTGGTTATTGCCTTCAATTTTCTCCTGAAACATCAGTAATACCACTCATGATTAGATTATGTCTAACTTTGTATAGTATCATCTAAATCTTTCAAATAGCTAAAACAAGTTAACAAAATTTTATAAAACACAGCAAAAAAAATCCCTCATTAGTCCATATCCACATCCAACATATCTCTTATTTGTTTCCCTTCACTCCAAAATAACGTAAAATATATTTTAGTGATATGTGCTATTCTCCTGCCTTAATTCTCATTCTTTTTTCTACTCATTGGGAAATACTGTTTGTTTCTTCAACTCCCCTCAACCTGCAATGATGATGATTGCAAACTTCCCCTTGATGCTTTTTAGAGACTCTTGTCTAGGGTGTGTCAGGTTTTCTTCCTCTTTTTCACTATTTATACATTTTACTCCCAATTTCTATTTAAATATTGATTTTTATCTCTCTTTATCCATTCCCTCAGTGCTATAATTTGTTACTATTACTTTGAATATCTTTAAATATCCTGACAACCTCAATATCTATATTTTAGCACCGACCTCTCCTCTGAGGTTGAAACTTGGGTAGGTGACCATTTACTTGACATCTCCTCTTATTTGTCTCAGAAACACCCCAATAGACATACCCACAATAAGACTCTGGACTCATCTTTAGCCTATCAATTGTATTCTTCCACTTTTTAAAAAATTATTGATAAATGATGCCACCATTCACTGATACGGTCAAGCCAAAAAATAAGTAAAATAAAGTAAAAATAGAAGCCATCACTGATTTTCCCTTTTCTTTCATCACTTATATGCAATCCATTAATATGTCCTGGTAGTGCTACCTGTTAAACAATTCTCCATAGATCCATCTGTCTTTAGTTAGCTCAGATTGCCATCACAAAACATCATACACTGGGATGTGTAAACAACAGAAATGTAGTTCTCACAATTCTGGAGGTTGGCATGTCCAAGATCAAGGTGGCCAGCATCGTCATTTTCTGATAAGGGCACTCTTCTTGATATGTACATGGCCACCAACTTGCTGTGTCCTTATATGGTGGGGAGAGAGCTCTCATACTTCTTGCTTTTCCTATAAGGACAGCCCCTTATTACCTCATTTATCTTCTATTACCTCCTTAGAGGCCTTATTTTCAAATATCATCATATTGGGCATTTGGATTTCAACATATGAATTCTGTGTGAATACACTTCAGTCCATCACACCGTATTTCTCTGTCTCCACTTTCATTTCTCTTGTCCTAATCACCAGTATCTATTGTCTGTCAGTTGCAGTAGAATTTGTCTTTCTGCTTTCACTTTCTACCATTTATTGTGTACTGAGAAATCAGAATAGTCTTTTTAAAAATTGGTTACTTCATTTCACACTTAAATCTTTCTATGGTTTCTCACTGTACAGTGACTATAAACAGTATCCTTAAACACAGCCTCCCTCTATGACCATACATGAGTCTCTCCCTCTATCAACAAACACTGGTGACGCTGGCCCACTACCATTTTCTAGAATAACATATCCCATGCTTATTCACACACCAAATCCTCAATGTTTGTTTCCCCTTTGTCTGGAATACAATTCCATCAACGTTTCCCCTTGTTATCTCTTTCTCATACTTCTCATCTTAGCTAGAACATCTCCCTTAGAGAAGTCTTCTCCAACTGCTATATTTAAAGTGCCATACCCTAATTATTTTCTCTACTAGCACTTACCATTGCTTTCTACTTCCTTTAATTTATTTATTTGTATCTCCATGTATACTTTCTTTCCCCAATTAAAATGTAAACCTTAAAGGGACAGTGGAGATGTCTGGTCATTTTTATATCCCCACAGCCAAGCCTAGTGCTATCCATGGAGTAGGTGCACTACATGTAGGTTGAATGGACAAATGTACAATTCAAAATTAACTACCAAGGTTAACATGAGAAAAAAGGCTTCCCTGGAAGAATTATGAGAATTAATCATATGTATTTTGGTGCAATTTTAAGTCACATTTTTATAGGACATAACTTTAATTGACTAGGTAAATTAATCTAGTCAAGTGATAAAGCAACTGCTGTTCCATCTGTCTTGGGAACTGAGGAAGTTCTCTGGTGGTCATAGGACAAAAACCAGAAAGTTAGAAATGGCTGATGGTTCATGAGAAACAAGATTGCTAGATCATATATTCTTAATTTTTAATGGGCTGAGAAAGACAACTGTTTAGCCAACCTCACGCTGATCTCTCTCTCTCTCGTGTTAAAAAGACAATTTAGTAAAGTACTCAGATATTCATACTGTGACCAGGTCTTTCTGAAAGGTTTCTTGCTTTCTGAAGAAATAACACGTGACATGTTATACATGAGAGGGAATTTAAGGTCTTCTCGTTATTGTAAGGAGCGTTGTTGGTAAAGAAGGTTATTACTCCCCTTCTATGGATTAAGTACAAGTGAAGAATTTCTTTTCTCTTCCCCAAAAGGGAAATATGTGAATGAAGGAGAGACTGGTGTTTCACTCTCAGGTAGGTACTTGCTGTGTAGCAAATCAGCAAGCTACCCAGGTGCTACCAGTAGAACAGAGCAGAACATGTTCAGAGTTCTCTGACAGGCTTCATTGTGAGGAGTAACATGATCCAAAAAAGCCCACTTCGAATCTAGACATTGCTGAAGGTTAGAGTTGGTGTTCACTGTAGCTTGTTTCAGGAAAATTAAGAGGTGCAGTGATGTGGTGACCCAGGACAATGTGGCTGTGAATGGTGACAGGACAGGACTTCAGCGGTTTCTGGGCTCTGTGCAACATAGAAAAGGACGAGTGAGCGGTAGGACTATGAATATGGCAGATCCACGGGGATGCGCCTTTGAGAAAGGCACTGGGGAACATTACTGGGTGAGAGAAAGACTAAGGTCTCCCTTTCTGTAAGATCCTTTGAGGACAGAAGGAGAAGGGGTGATATTCAGCACAGTTTTAAGAAAACACAGCGACTTGTGTATGGAAAACAATCATGAGGTTGGAGATCATCCATAGGAGTGTAACCCTAGCCAGCCAACAGCAGGCGGCATCATAAAACATAACAGGTCAGACCTGTCATTGTTCTAGCCCTCTTATTAGATCCTATCCACTCACGACCCCAAAGCTGTTCCAAGCTTTTCTGTCAGCACAGGCCTGAGGAGACAACAAAATGTGATCTGTGCAATGCTTACAAAATCAAGGCTTTAAATTGGACATTAGAATCTTCAATAAATTACAGTGAGCCAAATGCTGTAGAATCAATCCTAAACGTAATTAGGATTGGAAATCCTAATCCTAAATAGGAAAGGCATATTGTTCACGGCATAAAAGCAGTAATTGAAGGAACAAATGATTTCAAGTCTATACCCTATTAAATTAAGACTATGCAGTAAACCCTGTCACATATGAAAAAAGGATTGACAACTGTCCTCAGCATTCCCCACTTGTTTTTCTGCAACAACAGATTAGAATTGGGAATTGAACTGTGATTGTGTAAGATGCTTGGGGCTCTGTATTGCTGCTCTGTCGGTTCCTGGTCTTGCCGTGTCTGGTGGGCTTAGAGAGTCTAGGCCAATGTCAGGGCTTAGAACACAGTACTCCCAAAGGTAGCATGCTGCAAGTGAGAAGACTGCAGAAGTCAGGAGCCACTATAAATTCTCCCAACTTTCCCCCCTGAAGTATGGTTATAAAGAAATTGATATATCTGACCTGAAAGTAAGTCATTAGACCCTCATTCCAGAAAGGTCCTGCCAAGAATCCAAACAACAGGCTTTGCTAAGACCCCCTTTCCCATTTATTTCCACTAGATCATCCTCCCTTACTGTATAATTATCATTCTATACACATGTCTATTCTTCATTGATCCTAAGGACAAAAATACACAGTTTTCCCCAGGGTTTTTTTGCTCGCCATTTCTGAAGACTTCCATGTGGCATAAAACTTTGTTTAAATAAATTAGTTATAATTTTCTTAATGTATATTTCATTATAGGGGTGTCAAAGGTAAACCTTGTCATGGATGAGAAAAAGATCCTGCTTTTGGGGGAATAATGTGAATACTTCTCTTTTCAGCTGGCTATGCTCACAGTGTGTGGTTAACATGGGTAACGCTTATATTGCATTTTCTAGGGAAAGCCATTCCCCAGTGTTTTCATAAAAATAAAAAGATCAAAGTAGGAATGCATAGCATTGTGCATTAATTAGGCTGCTATCTAGTCATAAAGATAGATAATAATATTAAATTAATATAAAAAAAGAAAACATTTAATTCATCAAATATTGACCAAATGCTTCCCATGTACTTAGACTCATGGATAATGTGAAGAAATTAAATGTTAAAGTGAACAGCACTCAGACTGATGGAGTGCCAAGCACCTACCTTAATAATTCCCCTTGTGTACCGTCCATAAAGATTTCAAAAGGAAGGAAGAAGAGAAGGGAGGAACACTGTGACACAGTTATCAAGAATTTGGGGGATGAAATAAGCAGAATGTTTCTTCCAGCTCTGGCACATACTATCTATACACACTAAGTGTTCAAAGTCTTCATTTTCCCATTGTAAAATAGGGATCGTAAGAGCTACTTCCAAGACTCCAACAGGATTATATGTGTCAACTACCAAAGTACCTTGCCTGGCACTTGATATGGGATAAAGTGAAATGACACTTCATATATCATTTATATTTAACTGTTGTTGTTATTCAGGGAAACCAAAGTCTATAGATATGAGCTGATACTTAGTTTTTTAAAAAACTATCGAATTCTTGCAAATTCTGCCTTTCTTTATAAGTACAATATTAATGTCAAGGGCAGAGGTAGGGAAGATATAGCCTTCTAAGTCCTTAAGTGTGGTCTTTGGGCTGAATCCAAATTTTACAGAATAAACCCTTTTATTTTTATTAATACATTTACCTTCATCTCTTACATTTTTATTTTATCTTTAAGTGAACATATTTAAAATGCCAAAAAATAAAATAAGTTTCAATGAAATAATCCTTCCAGACTGGCCAACACAATTAGAACATTAGCAAGTCAAAAGGCGTAAACCATCAGCTGCTTACACTCATGATTCAGTTCTAACTTATCCGGTGCCTGACGGATGCTGCTACCACATGAGGCTGGTTGGCAAGAGTTTATGGGAAGTACACCAGTCTGTTAGCAGCTTGGACAATGGTGCACTGTGTTTCTCTTTGAAGTGGAATTTATGAATAGATGCACAGCTCAGCAGTATTTTTTTAATTCTGTCTGCTTAACAGCCCTTCATGTCAAAGACCAAGAATAGCTGAAGGAAGAAAATGGATTTTTTTAATAAGGATTGGGAATTGCAATATTAGCTTGTTTCTACTAAAGATAAGATGATTTGCTTGCTTTGTGATACTGCAATATTAACATTAAAGGAATTCAGAGCTCATCACCATTATAACACTCATAAGGACCACAAATATTTTAAATTAGAGGGAGAGGTGCAGGTTGTATTGCAGAAAGTAAAAGAGAAAAAGCAAAAGCAAAGACAATTCTTTCAAGCAGCAATAAGACCTGGAAACAGTGTGACTGCAGCAACTGATCAAGTAGTTTATATAACTTGGAAAGAAAGGGAAGCTATTCGGTGATGTAGAAATTGTGAAAGAATGCATTGTTGAAGGTGGGGGATGCTTAGAACCTGGTAACTTTTCAAAATACAAATAACTGCCTTTTTAAAGGAAAACCATAACTTATCAACAACATGAATTATCCTTTGACTTAACAGAACAACTTCATGTAATACTTTAAAAGGAAAATACATATTACTTAATGACTTTGGATGATTCAATTGATACCACTGACTGAGTGCAGGTTTTATATTTCACTTGGATTAATAAAGAAGATTTTCTTTGCTATGAAGAGTTACACACTTTGGGAAATCTGACAAATATAACACAGGGAACAGATATCTTCCACAACCTTCAAGAACATTTTTGTGAAGTTGAACTGAATTAGGCAAAATTGGTGAGCACATGTATAGATAATCCACCTTCCATGATAGGAAAACCTGAAGGGCTCATTGCACAGATCACAAAAAAAAAAAAAAGAAAGTACTAACAGATCCAGGTGATCTGATTTCTTTTCATATTTTGCTCTGGCAATATCTCTGTGCTAAAGTCACTATTTTAAGTGACACTTTGCCACCAGTTTTAAGGGTAATAACTGTATTCATACAAATAAAACACAGCAACCTCAATTTTGTACCATACTCAATTTGAACAATAAGGTAGGTATTTAGTATGAATTTGCCATGTACTATATTATTCTGAAGTGTGTTGGCTATTGCAGGTTTAGGTGCTAACCAAATTTTATCTCTGTGGGACTAGATAGTTAAATTTTATGAACAACATAATTAGCAATGTGAATTATTGAAAGAAAATTTCTACAGGAATGCAGCATTTCTCCTTATTTCTTTACAAGGTAAAACTAAGTCGAAATATGATATGTGGCAAAAAACCCAAGAATTTCAGAAAGAAATAAAAATAATTTTTTTCAAAATACTTCAAATGTTAATTTCAAATGACTATTTCCCCAATTAGCAAAAGTCATTGATGACCAGCTTGGTTTTCAACCACTTAATGTTGAGAACCTGTGTTTTTCTACCCAACCCATATCAAGATGCCCTTAATTTCAAGTGATTGATACCTATCTAAGAGGATCAAATCAAACTATAGACCTCCAACCAAATGTTCAAATGCTTTATCAAAAAAAGATACAAGAAAGTCATTGAAAGGTTAACTAACTTTAAAATTAATAAACAGTTCTTAGGTTTTGAAATTAAGTACATCATAGTCAGACTTTTACAAAATAATGTACATTTAAAATTATACTAATTACAGTTTCTTGAATATAACCTTATTTGATTACTGCTAGATTAATGTGGTCTTCCAAGAAGAAAAGTTTCCTGACCCCTGATCTAGGGGTGTATATATACTGTGAAGCATTTAAAAAAAAAGCCAATTAGTTTCCAATCAGAAATCTACATTTATTTTCTGAAATTATTCTATAATGTCTTAACAAACATGATATCTTATTCACATGAACAAATGATATCTTAATTACTTTGTATCACTGAGCATATCTGTTGTTTTCCAGGCTTTCAACAAATTAATAATTGTACATTATATATCTCCCAAATAAGTCTGACTATGTATTCAATACAAAACTTTTCTTTCATCCATACAGAATTGAAGCTTGTCTTTATTCCCAGATATTTTCTGTAAGAGAATTTTGATGATGGATAAGATTTTTAATCAAAATGTAAAATATCCGTTACTCATTTGATTACCTACTTGATTTTCTTCCCCCTGCTAGGAGACAATTAACTAACATACATTATCACCCTTTTCATGTTTTTTTGGCACCTACATCAGTGACATTTTAATTAAAGTCCTTAAACTTCATAAGCTCCAACTTCGCAATCTCAGTTCTAGTATTATTATTATTACTAATATTATAGCTACTATGCGAAATTTATGTGCCTGCTTCTTTTTGTACTAATATCTATCCTCATTCCCCAACCCGCATACATACTGTCTCTGACACAAGGTCATTGTTTAATATAACCATAATAATAAAAACAAATGACAATAATACAAAATGGAGCCCACATAGCACAAAGGTTTTCCTTATTATAGGGGTGACCTGAATTACTTTATCTTTCTAAGATTCAGGTTTTAGGTAATAAAATGAAACTGGAAGGTTCTATTCCAGGAGATTATCAGGCAGATTGAACATAAATGTACTTAGCTTTTATTTGGAAGTGGATTGGAATAGAGAAAACAGGAGAGATTTATTAAGGGTTATTGCAGTGATCAAGGAAGGATATAATAATGACTTGACCCAATGTGATGGCGATGAAATAGTGAAGAATGTGAAAACTTGACACAATTTGGGGAATTAAAATTAAGGACTAATATATGAAGGCACATTAGCAGCACAATAGAATGAGAGGCTTCTGACTCTACCTGTCCTCACAGACACAGAGTAAACACCTATATACAGATCATTGTCTTCTAGAGAAAGTCAGAGCCCATTTGAAATACTTGTCTGTTTCAAGACAATTGAGAAACATCCACATCAAATTTGGCAGAAAAATGAGAGAAACACTCAGAGATTAAGCCCACCCTGAACAAAGAGCCTTATAATTGAGAAGAAAACCCCAATATCCAGGTTTTTTCTGAGGATTGAGGGGCTTGGCCCACCCATAAAATACCCAATTTTTATAGTCCCTGAGGAAGACTTGGCATTTAAATCACTTGGCTTGAGGGACTGCAGGGATAGGGCATCAAAATGTTTTCCTTAAGCACAGATAAAATGGAAGGTTTGAACTGTGTGAATACTCCAATCAGGTATGGCCCCCTGGATCAGCCCAGTTTCCAACTTTCCCAGGAAAGAGTTTGGGGCTCAAGCTGTTCCAATAACTCTCTCCAGAGCTAGCCTCAATCAAGCCAGAATGAGGGAACCTATGTAGTAAATAAAGAATAAACCTCCTTTAGTCTAAACAAAAAGGAAGATGTTGTTCACACCTTCCCTGGTTTGCTCCTCAGAAAAACTTCTGCAGCAGTCTCTCATTAGAGAGTGTCTAGCAGACCTTCTATTCATAAAAAAGAAAGGAGATGAACACTCTTGTGTCTCAACTTCCTAACCTGACTTCTGCAATAACTCCAGATCAGAATGTTCCCTCTATAAGAATATTGTTATACTTTTCCTAGCTTGAATAGTAGAGTGGGCACTCCTTATGCCTTCTTTCCTGACTAGATCCTGAAATAAATTTCTGTAATTTCTCATTAGAAGGAAGCTGAGGGACTTCTTCCTCCATTCTTGAAAGGAAAACAGGTACTCTCCAGTCCTCTTCTCTGGCTTGCACCAGTAATAACTAAACACTAGAGGGGTATGGTACTTCTGCTTGTTTGAACAGGAGAGTGGACATTCTCTGCACTTTTTTCATTGGATTGCTCTAGCAGTGAATCCAGATATGCAGACTCTTTGTTGCAGTAGATTCTACATGCATTGGTCTACCCACACTTTTTACCCTTTACACATATGACTGGCTCCTAAACCAACTATCTCTGAGAGTTGACAGAGCTCTGCACTCTTGAGTCTTTTAGACCCCAGTACACAAAAATTGACCTTTAAACTTGCAAATATTCAGCTGCTATCTCCCTAGGTTCAAAGTGAGCAGTCTGATCAAGAGTACCAGTAGCTGCCTCAGACCTTTTTCTTGGTATAGGATAGAATTCGTGGGGGATAAACTCTAGCTCTCAGCTTTTTTATAAGAAAAGAAAAAAATGGAACACATATCTAACACCCCAGCCTTTCTAGCTGGGTCTGAATGGACTAGATTCTATTCCACCTTTTTCAGTGCACTAGCATGACTTATCATTCCCTAATTTTAGAGGACCACTAAAAATAAAAGTTGGACAAGTACAAAGAGTTAAGAGGCAGTTAGAATATCATCTCTGTTTGGGCTTCTTGGAGAGAAATATCTCCAAGATAGAAAACTAGACCAGTCTAACAATATTGGAAGAAGTTTTCTTTTTAATGCACAGAAATCAACACAGAGAGTCAAGGAAAATGAAGCTGGGAAATATGTTTCAGATAAAAGAACAAAATAAATCTCCAGAAATTGATACCATGAAATGAAGATACATAACCTTTCTGACAAAGAATTCAAAAGAACAGTCATAAAGATGCTCATCAAGGTAAGGAGAGCAAAGTATGAACAAACTGAGAACTTCTACAAAGAGATGGAAAATATTTAAAAGTACCATAGAAACCATTGATTTCTCTAAGATCACCTGCAAAGATGCCCATTGTCATCACTTCTATTCAACACAGTATTGGAAGTTCTAGCTAGAGTAATTAGGCAAGAATAAGAAATAAAAAGCACATATATAAAAAAAGGAAGAAGTGAAACCATCTGTTCAATGATGACATTATTTTACATGTAGCAAATCCTATAACTTCTTCAGAAAACTGTTAGAACTGAAAAATTTTCACATTACAAAACTGACAGAAAAATCACTAGTATTTCTACACACTAACAGTTAGTGTGTAAAAAATCCCTTTTATAATAGCATCAAACCAAATAGAATACTTAGGAGGTGAAGGATCTGAGTATTGAAAACTATAAAACACTGATAAAAACATTTGAAGAAGACACGAGTAAATAGCAAGATATTCTATATTATTGGATTAAAAGAATTAATATTGTTAAATGTCCACACTACCAAAGGTTATCTACAGATTCAATGCAATAATTATCAAAATTTCAATGTCATTTTCACAGAAATAGAAAAAACAATATTAAAGTTTGTATTGAAGCCGAAAGACTCCAAAATAGCCAAACACAATGTTATGCCACCACAATACTGGCATAAAACATGAACATGTCAACCAATAGAACACAGTAAAAGCCCAGAAATCAATATAAGTATTAACAGTTAATTAATGGAAATCACACAATCAAGAACAGTCTTGTAGTCTTTTCTTCAAGTGAAGAAAACTGGATATCCACATGCAAAAAAATGAAACTGGATTCCTATCTTACACCATATACATGTACTAAAATCAGCTCAACTTGACAAAATATTTAAACATAAACTATAAAACCACTAAGAAAATATCATAGGGGAAAAGCTCTATGACATTGGGTTGGTACAACTTCTTAGATAAGATTAGAAAACTATGTATATAAGCAAAAAAAGCAAAATATATAAATGGAATTGCATCAAGCTACAAAGCTGCTACCCACAAAGTAAACAACAGGGTGAGAGAGAATCCTCAGATAAGGAGAAAATGTTTGCAAACCATACATCTGATAAGGAGGTAGTACACAAAATATTTGAGGAACTCAACTCAATAAGAATAAAAATAACTCATTTGAAAGATGGACAAGTGAAGGGAATAACACTGAGCAAAGAGTAAGAAGTTTCAGTTAGACTGGAGGAAAAAGTTTTAGTAATCTATTGTACTGCATGCTGACCAGAATTGTGTATTGTGTATTTCAAAATTGGCAAAAGAATATAATTTAAAAAAAAATTGGTTTGGTGATGGATATTATTTCACTTGATTCATTCTTTCTATACTATATATAGATATCAAAATATCACTTTGAATCTTATATATCTTATTAATGTACATAGTTTTTGCCAATTGAAAATGAATTGAAAAGAAAAAATTAATATATGTACTTTCCCTTTCCTATGATGCCCACTCTATTATGCTCAACTCATATATATTGTCTTCTTGTAAACACTTTTTGACTCTGCTAGCTTACCTGGTGTAAAGCACTGTCTGTACACAACACACACATGTACATAGGTATGTATTTATGTTATTTATACACGTTATGTTAGTCTTATATCTTCAACCACATTATATCCTTATGAACAAGTATCACATTTTTCTATATTATGAGAATGAAGTATAATTCACATATAGTAAAAACAAAAAAACAACTTAAACCATTTTACCAGTGTTTATAAAATATTAAGAAATTATAATTATATTAATTATATCCTAATACAGATTGATTTATTAATCTATTAATATTGATATAGAGAAATAAGGAAAACTACACAGTCCACACAAATGTCTGCGTTAAAATGGAATTAGAGATAACAATTATTTTTTTCCAGTTCTGGCAAAGGGAAAACTGAAACAAGATCCTGTGATTCAATTTCCAAAATATTTCATCCTATACTATTTGTTTCAGAAAATCCCTCTCAAAACATTAAGTCTCCACTTTGTTTATGTATATTCAAATAGACTGAGGAGAGCTCTGATGGTCTCTGATAAATTGGCACAGATAAGCATGGAGGAGTGGAAGTCATTATTCAAAAGGGATAGGTTTGGCCAGGCACCCATGGCTCACACTTGTGATCCAAGCAGTCTGGGAGGTCAAGGCAGAAGGATGCCTGAGCTCAGGAGTTTAAGATCATCCTGAGCAAGAGTGACACTCTTTCTCCACTAAAAATATAAAAAATCAGCCAGGCATGGTGGCAGGAGCCTGTAGTACTATATATTGAGAAGGCTGAGGCAGGAGGCTCATTTGAGCCCAGGAGGTTGAGGTTATTATAAGGTATGATGATGCCATTGCACTTCTCCAGGTCTGCAGAGTGAGACTCTGTCTCAAATAAATAAAATAAAATAAAATAGACTTATGGGATTGAGTAGGCATTTTCTCTTCATTCTTGACATGAAACTTGCCGTTTGTTCCTTATAGTAGTTTTAACTGGGGCCCTCATTAATTGTTTGATTGACTCTTGGTCCACTTTTTACTTCACAGTGTAATTGAGAAGATTCACTTATTTGAGAGAGATTGTTACAATTAAGCCTCATATGATAATTACATTTCAAGATGAAGACTACAATACGCTGCTGTGACCTTTTAATCATCACTTTCCAGAGCTACAGGTTGATTCAGCACGTCAAAGTAATGTATCCTTTTTTTTTTTTTGAGACAGAGCCTCAAGCTATCCCCCTAGGTAGAGTGCCATGGCATCACAGCTCACAGCAACCTCCAACTCCTGGGCTCAAGCGAGTCTCCTGCCTCTGCCTCCCAAGTAGCTGGGACCACAGGTGCCCGCCACAATGCCCGGCCATTTTTTGGTTGCAGCTGTCATTGTTGTTTGGCGGGCCCGGGCTGGGGATTTGAACCTGCCACCTTAGGTGTACATGGCTGGTGCCTTAGCCAACTGAGCCACAGGCGCCAAGCCAAAGTAATGTATCCTTAACTTGATCCATTTGTACGAAAACTAAAGGAAGAAAGTGTTTGGTTTTAAGTTATAAAACTCGATTCTAGTCTTGAAATACATAGAAAATGATTGCAGAATATGGAATAACTCATTCAATCACAAAAGTCCTTAGAAAATTCATATATAAAAAAGATGGAGTGAAGTTGATGATGGCAATGTAATTTACCATATTTCTATGAATTAGACTGGCATCTTTACACAGAATATTAAAATGACCTTGGAGGTCGTAGTTTTAGATAGAAATGATAAACCCCTTCAAAATTTAAATCAACACTTTCCTAGTTAGACAAACTTATTTTACTTAAAGTGTATTAGAACATGATTTAAAAACATCAATCTCTGAACAAAAGAAAGCAAGAAAGAGAGGAGGATATAAAATTTAGGTGACAAAAATGTATTTTCCTTCTCAAATATGGGAGTTCCTTTCTCTTACAAAGGTCAAATATGGATAGAAATAAAAGAAAGCAGGAGAGCACTGTTGTTCTCCTTCAAGAGGATTTTTCATGACTCGGTCATATACTAGGGTAATTCGAAGATTTTATTTTGAAATTGTCATTAAACACACACATTGCTGAGTTGCACCCATACCAAGTCATACACACCTATTTGATTCTAAAATGTCCATTTCTCAAGATTTTTCCCTTATCGAGTACTTCATACCTTAATTTAGAAATGAACTTCCTGAAAATATGAAACTCAAAATAGCTTTTTTAAATACCTACTCACTTTCTAGAGGACTTAACAATTGATCTTTAAGTAGATTTTTTAAGGGATGTCTCCTAACCACAGTTTATATTTTTGTTTTTCCAAAGGTCTAGTGCAGGAGTCCTCCAACTTTTTAAACAGGGGGCCAGTCCACTGCCCCTCAGACGGTTGGAGGGCTGGACTGCAGGCCCTGGGATAAGTTGGCTGCTAAGCAGGACAGGCAGTGGCAGCTAAAACAGCCGGCCGGCCAGAGGAATGTCCTAGGTGGGCTGCATGTGGCCAGCCGACCGTAGTTTGCCAGACGCTCTAGTGAGTGATTATTGGGGGGTGGGCGAGGGCAGGATGACTGGGGGAGGGGGAGAAATAGGAGAGAAGAAACTAGAGCATAGGTATGGAGATACTGAGTGTATAACTGAAGGAGACGCACTGTTTTGAAATGGAATTGATGCAGTCCATTCATGAAGCAGTGTGTATCAGAGGTATGGTAAAGTAACAGTGGTCAGAGATGGAGTCAGTGGAGATAACCCCAATACACACACTCCAACATTTGATAATATAATTCTACTGTCACCTTTCGCCTTTCAACAGATTTCTTTGCCTTGAAGCTTTTTGACCTTTAGAATTATCACGCTTTATGGCTACTCTATTTTGGGGGATCGGGAAAATTGTTACATGTCATTATTCTATCTTATTGAGGCCTCTGATATTTCAGAGATATCTCAGTTCTGCTTTAGATCAACAGAGCAACACATGGTCCTGATTTCGTTATGGCAAATCTTCCGTCCTCTGCTTAAATGAAATGCATGAATGGAGCAGGCAAGAGACAAGGAACACGAAGCAGCCTACTGGATATTGAAATCTTTTGTAAAGTGGTTCTGCTTAAGAAAATCAGTATCTGGAAAAAGTATTACTTTTTTATGAGCATAGATTGTTTTAAGCAGATAGCTCTTGGGGAAAAAAAAAACAAGAAATAATATGTGTTATAATCATACTTTTTCACCTTTCAATAATTTATAATCTTAAACTATAATATATTCTGAAGGTTTTATAAGTGTTTTCAGTGCATTTCAGGGCAATATAAACTAAGACAAAAAAGAATTATTAGAATTTGTGTTTTCCTTGTGGTAGCAACCCTAGAAATAAATCTCACATAGATATGTGACTTTGAAAACTGGGTGGAAAGTGCCTGTGATTTATTAAATGATATTTGGGTCAGATAGTTTGCATTTCACACGAGAGTCCTCCCATGTCTGATTATCTGACCGCCTGCGAGCTCTCAGCGACATCTGCTGCTTCTAACCACAGAGCAGTTTCACGACATCTGCACAATGCCGCCCTAGAATTCATGCCAGAACGGTCCCCTTTGAATATCAGTAGACCACCTGTGCACCCAGCTGCAGCACATGACATCGCCTGCTCTGTCGCCGATCTCAAAATGCGTGCAAAGAATCTGGGTGCAGAAGAAAACCTGGTAGCTCAAAAAGAGTTATCCTTCAATTATTCAGTTTCTCTAGCTGACATTGTTCACCTCACCTAATTGCAATTGGAGAATTTCAATTTAAATGAAATTTCCTCTATAACTTGTGAAAGGATCAAGTGTTTTCCAATGGAAGGCATTATTAGAAATTTAAGGACAGAGAATGACTTTTCTCGAGTGTTTTCTCTCAGAACTTGGCTAGCATCTATTCAGCAATTATATACGAGCCATTAACTTTAGGTCAAGCACCATTCTGGGGTCTGGGGCATGAGAAAGAACAACAATAAAACATGGCTTCCTCATAGCTCACAGGCCAGTGTAGTTGTGAATGTTAGGACTGGGCACGTTAAAGTCTACTCATTAGTCTGCTGTGATAGTAGAAGAGCAGACTTCCATGTCTACAAGAAAAGGACTGTTTAAAGAGTTACCCATCCCAGCTGTAGTTTCATCCGCCACAGGATCTTCTCTTCCTGGTTTTAATGTCAGCTAAAGATACTTTGTTTCCTCCAAAAGACCCGAGACATTTTTATAGAAATATATAAGCTTTCCTTGAGAGAAATACTTTCCCTAGTGAAAAATACATAAAATTCTTTTTATTTCTTTTTTTAATTTCTTTTTTATTTGTTTATTTTGAGACAGAGCCTCAAGCTGTCCCCCGGGTAGAGTGCTGTGGCATCATAGCTCACAGCAACCTCCAACTCCAGGGCTCAAGCGAGTCTCTTGCCTCAGCCTCCCAAGTAGCTGGGACCACAGGTACTCGCCACAATGTCCAGCTATTTTTTGGCTGCAGCCATCATTGTTGTTTGGTGGGGCTGGGCTGGATTCGAACCTGCCACCTTAAGTGTACATGGCTGGCGCCTTAGCCACTTGAGCCACAGGCACCAAGTCAATACATAAAATTCTAATGTCATCAATAGAAAACTATGATTCCCTTCCCAAAACCTTACAGGCACCATTCTGCTGTAACAGGTTTAGCAAGTTAAATATGAAACACATAAAAGATACTTATTAATGTCATGTCAAGTACTCCTTAAAAATACCCAGAAAACCTCCTGTGAAGGGAAGTAATACTCCACATTTAATAATTTTTGATTATTTAAAAAAATAAATTGGTAGTAGTCACTGTAGATTACATTGCAATTTAAAAGAAGAGTAAAGGACATGACATTGCAGCATTTAACATATTATTTTGCTCATTTATCAATCACAAACAAGGAGAGTGGAGCGTAAAGTCCATTTCTCCAGATATGATGCTTAAAACCCAGTAAAGATAATTTCCTCATCTCTGGAATTGCAATATGTTATTCTTGGGACAATTAAAAGTTGTTCCATTGAGAATACCAATGTTCATTCAGATGCTTGCTGAAGCTGAGGAAGCTGTGATCACCCCTAAACTTTCTCTTCTTATCAAGACCCAGTATCAATTTCATCTTCTTCCTTATAGATAATCCTTTCACTTTCATTTTTCTTGAGCTTAAGAAGAGCTGACCTGACTTTCAACTCATTTGTACCTTGGAAGATCTCAAATAATCTTAGTTTCTTTTTTCCATTTTAGAAAAGTCAGCACTGCCCTCTAAAGTTAAAACTGGACCTTGACCTCTTAGTTTCAGAATACAGGAGCAGGAGACCTGCAGCTAGGGATCACCCCTGCCAATTTCCAGCCACATGATAATTTCTTTAAGGGTCAAAACCCTTCATCTATAGACTAACATGATAATAATAACACATTCACACTTTCTGGTAAGGATACAGTGAAATAATGAGTAGGAAACTGCATTGCAAGCTAACAAGTGTTACATAGCTGTACTTTATTACCTGATAATATTCTTCTAACACCTGAAGATGTTTATCTCATCAATTATCCATTCTGAGACCAAGAACCTGAAATTCTGGTATCAATCTCATATTTTTAATACTTCCTATCAGTGTATAATTATTTTACTTCCTATAGCAAAATAAAAGAACAGACAATATAAAATAATTACTTTGATCATATTTACCCTCAAAGTTACTGTACTATTTTATTTGCTGGTATACCTCTTTAAAAGTTTTTCTTCTGCATCTCTTCACAGTCCAATTATCTTAACATCTTTTCTATTCCAGTGTCTGGAATCTATCATATGAAACCGCTCAGGAAGCTTTTTATGAACTTACATTATTCTTACTTCCTAGCTTTTCCGCAGCATTTGACACTGTTGACAATCACCATAACTCTCTAAGTTTTTGTGACATTATATTTGTTCTTCTCTGACAGTTTCGACTTCACATTCACTTTTTATTCTTTTTCCCACCCCCAAATGTCGGTGCTTCCTAAGGACATGTCTTGCTCTTTTGCTTTCCCCGTTTTATTTCGTGGCAAACTTATCAATTCTCATGCGCTCAATTATATATTCTATAAAGCTAACTTTGAAATCTGTCACCTTCCTTATACTTTTGCTTGACGCTGCAACATATTTCCAACTTCTCTGGTTACATTTTTAACTTTCTATGACCTTAAAGAGTCAGGAATTTCAATTTTATTTCCAAAATATGAAGAGAAAGATTGCAGTTCCCAGACTCTTCTTTGGTAGGGTCAGAGAGATGATCAAGGGGCACTAGTCTGTTATATTCAAATGTATCATTACAGAAATTAGTGTGACACTTTACTCTCAGTTTATTATAAATTCCAATCTCAATTTAGGAATTCTGTAAGTTATGATAATTTCTAAAACCCTAATAACTTTAAGGATCAGCACCCTTCATCTATAGACTAACATGATAATAATAACACATTATTCCATTGAGAATACCAATGTTTATTCAGATGCTTGCTGAAGCTGAAGAAGCTGTGATCACCCCTAAATTTTCTCTTTTTATCAATACCCAGCATCAAGTCCATCCTCTTCCTTATAGATAATATGGTGGGTCATATTAAAAACATGGAATATAACATTGATTAATCAGTCAAAATACAGAGTTTAAAAATATAAATATAGAATTTGGTTAACCAATGAAAACAAAGAAAAATTCAGTCTAGGGATTTCATATTGTTAGGCTATGAAGCAAGTAAATAAGCCCTTCACTAAAAGAAGAGAAGAATATATTTTTCTCTAAAAAGTAGAGAAAAGCATTTGGAAACATATTTCAGCATGAAGTGCCATCATGGTGACAGTAGAGAAGTGCCTATACCAATATTTTTATTCCAAATTTGGCATATTTTAACATAAACAAGTGGTTAGTTTGATAATTATAAAACCTTTCTAGGATTTTTAATCCATTACGTTTGAATTTTTGCAGATGTAAAAACTGTTTTGTTAGATATAATGTTAAGAGTAATTTCAAAAATTTATTGAAAACCTACCCTGCACTTTTCCATCATATGAATTACTCATTTTCATCAGTATTTAACAGACTCAGTTTTTGAACAGTTGGAAGAAGTCTCCCCTCAACGTTATCTCACACTCTCCCATAGTCATTCCTAGTTTCTAGAATCTGTTATTGCTGAAATTGCTCAGCCTTATTTAAATAAATCTCATAATTGGTTTCCTTTTTTAACTACATTTCTGGTTGACTAGAACAACAGTGAAACGATTGGTAGTCATGTCCTTAAGATAGACATCACTAAGTATGACAATATAATCATAGCTTAAGATGCTGCGCATTTATTGCAGTCGTTACCATAGAGATTTAAATTTGTCTCTTTAATAAAAAGTACAAGGATTTGATTTTGAATGCATTAATTTTGGTTAGCAAGGTGCCGTAGGTTTCCCAACTGAATGCACATATATAGAAACAACAGTTTGGGAGTTTTGTTCTAAAAAATCTTTCAGGATCAAATATAGATATACAGAAAATAGTAGGTTCAATTTCTTGACTTTTTAATGGGTACTTCATTAATTCTGTTATTTAAATCCTAGATCTACAAAATACATATGTAGTAGTTTAGTGGTGCTTCATTCATGCAATTTTCAAGAGAGAAAACAATAAGGGAGGAATGAGATATTCTCATCAAGGTAGGTATGGCTCACAGCACAAAGCCAAAAGCATAGAGGTGTAGATTGTAAAGTCAGAGCTCACCGATTTCCAGCCCCTGCTTTTCTGCTTCTCTCCACAATACTAGACACTTGAAAGTTTTATTAATTTTAAATTAAATTTAAATTTAAATTTATTAATTTTAATTAAATTTATTAACCGTGCTAGACCCCATTTTCCCCTCATTTAGTTAGGGAGATAGTTAGGACCTCTGGCTCTCCTGGGGAACAAAAGACAGGCACCTGGACTTTATGTCCACCCTGAATAATTGCCCACACCTGGGGGAGGAGAGCTAGCCCTACCAATCAGAACTTAGCATGCCAATCGCCAGAGAAAGCAGAGGACTCCCGAGCCACAGGCCAAACAGCACAGGTACAATAGGGTCTGGAAAGTGACCTAGATCAACCTTGTGCTTGATTAAGCACAACCTAATTACCATGTGCTTAGCTTAAAACTACATTGCGGTTCAATGAGAAATGGGCTTTTAGGGAGGCTCCTGGGTGGTCTACATGCACAGGAAGATTCCGGTCATATAACTGTACATCAAAGTGGTTCCATGGTGATGTCTGAACCATGAGAAGGACCCAGTCCAGAGGGTATAAAACAAGACCCCAGACCATAACAAGGTCTTTTTTGCTGCAACACTGTGCTTGTTTTATCGTCTGTGGCAAATGTATCCTGCTCTGCAAACCAATGCCTTGTTCTTGCTCTGTAAACCTATCTCTCTCTTCCTTAATAAACTTTGTTTCATGCTCCCCCTGCTTTTGGTGGGTCTAGTTAGTCTTCCTCCAAGCGCATACCAAGAACCAAGAACAAGGTTGTCAAACCAGACACTTTGAACTTAACGTGCTAGAATTGGCACCTTCCGATGAGACATGGGACATATTATGCTATCATATGCTTTTTATCTCACACATACCACACCGTGTAAGGACGAGAACCGCACAGTCTGTGCATGCTTTCCATAGTGGCTAGTGCAGGTTTAGGTATGTGACTACACTGAGTGACAGGTAAAACGAAGGTGAATTGGTACCGGCTTGCTATGCCACAGGTGATTTGAATGAAAATGTTACAAAATGCATTGAAGACAAAAACCAAACTAATGGGGGAAATCTCCTTGTATATTTCATTCATTCATGCTGGAATCCATTATGATGATATTTATAAAATGATATATAATGTTCAAATATAAGTCCTCGTGAAAACATAACCTCCTAAAGAGCATGTTACAACCTGTTTGTTCATTTCTGTATCTCTTTTATCAAGCACAGCACAGTTCATACATTGCTCAACAAGTGGGATACATTCTGAAAAATGTGTCATTAGGTGATTTCATCATTATGCAACTATTATAGAGTGAACTTATACAAACCCAGATGTTCTAGCTTACTACCCACCTGGGCTAGAAAGTGTAAAGCTTGTTCCTATACTGAATACTGGCCTCCCTGCACCCCCCGGGCTGCATGCAGATTATTTGAGGACTGTTTTGCTTACCTATGGTGTAAGAGAAAATGTAAAGTATGCATGAACCTTTTCTTTTTATTCATCAGCTTTCCTTAGTGTTTGTGTATTTTATGTGGGGCTCAAGATAGCTCTTATACTTCCAATGTGTGGCAGAAAAGAAAAGAGGTTGGACATCCCTGCAGGTAACTGTAACACAATGGTAAAAATTTGTATATCTGAACATATAAAAGTTACAGTAGAAATACAGTATGATAATCTTGTGGGACCATATGTGTGGTTGTATCATACATATGGTGTATAATTGACAAAAACCTCATCGTGTGGGATGTGACTCTATTTGGTGCATAGTAGTGCTGGGAGTTGATAGCTAGTTAGAAAGGACTCTCCTGGGAAGGAGCACAATGATGGGTCCCCCAGGCCTCCATCTTGGTGCCAAACAATGTTAATTTTGTCCCTAGTGATTGCTCACACCTGGGGAGGAGGGATTGTCCTACCAGCATATCAATCAGAACTTAGCATGCCAAATGCAAAAAGATGTAGAGGATTCTCTAGCCTAGCGGCAGGTATAATAGAATCTTGAAGGAACAGCCTTATGACTAATTAGGTGGTCCATCCACAAGCCCCCAATGCGTTCTCAGAGAGACTCATGGTAGGTCTGAGCGCACAGTAAGACTCGTTCCCAGATGATATCTGATCCATGAGGTAGGCCTGACCCAAGCGGTGTAAAAGAGAACTGCCAGCCATAACCTTTCTTTGCCTTTTTTCTGTCTTGACACTGGAGACCTGATTGCTGTCTGTAGCAAACACATTTTGCTCTGTTACACTCTTACTCTGTAAACCTATTTTTCTCTTTCTCAGTAAACTTTGTTTCATGCTTGCCTTATATTGGAGTGTCTGGTCATTTTTCAACCAAGAGCACCCAAGAAGCCAAGACCTAGGCAGCTGCATAAAACCCTGACATTTTATCAATAGGATAAAAGCAGCTGCCTTGATAACAAGTTATATATAATCCCCAGACTGTACTTTCCACAGGCCTGCAGTCACCAGAGCTGGGTCAACTTCCTATATAAGCCAATAATAGTTAATAAACCTTCCTTTCTTCCTAAAATGTTTTGCTCTTTTCAATTATTTTGATGACTACCTGGAGCCACCCTCATGCTGCTTTGACAGTAGGGGCCCATTAACTGTTTGCTGAATAAATCAATCAACCAAAATATTATTCTCAAGAGTGAATTCTTTCTTAACCCTCCTAAACATTTAGGATATTTGTGGACCTACAGACTTGGAGTGGGACTATTCAGATGGTTTTGTATCTGCAGTCCTTTTCATTTACTGTGGATTCTATGTTGAATGCTCCCCTGCGACTCTTTTTATACCTAGATTCCTCCTGTCATTAGATATCCACTCCAGTGTTCCTGTAGAGGGTCTCTCTGACCACTCTAGGTAATGTAGTTCTCCAACCTTCACACTTTACCTCTGTCATTCACATTTTATCTCATTTTACTTTTTTTCTAGGCATGTGCCTTTATCTGAAATTAACATTTAATATTCCTGTTTGCTCAGTTATTGTCTGTGGTCTCCCTCAAGCATGAACTCCATGACCCTAGGGACAGTGCATGCCAAACTATAAAAAAAAAATATTAAAATTAAAAAGTAAGTTCCCTGAATTAAGCTTATTGGTAAATTTCACTCAACTTTTATAACAGGCTTATCTCATTATTCAAACCCAATCTATGTAAATGATTCTTAAAATTTTAAGACTGGAAGTATTTTTTTGCAAATTGTTTAACTTTCTATTTCCACATAAGATAAATTGAATCTTAATCTGTGTTTAGTTCAAAGTTAATAGGTGGCAGCACATATTTAGATACAAAAAGATACTTCAACATTTCTGTATCAGGCTATCAGGGACCTTTCAAATGTAAATCAGGAGGATAATTGTTTTAATTTTCGGTGCCATTTTGTTTGATTAAGCACACTTCATGGGAGGCTCTAGCAAAATCTGGCCTCAAGAGAATGTCAAACTTTTCTGTGTAATAATTCTGAGAGCATTAACATTCTTCATAAAGCTCTTTTTATTGCCATAAATTCTGACAGCTAAATCACAGTCCTTCACATTTGGGATCAGAAAGAGCATAAAGATTTTTAAGGGTGACACAAATGTGGAGTATCTGTCTGTTCACATGCACAGAGAAGAATCGGAAAGCCACTGAAATGGAATGTGTTTCTCAAAGGTGACATTTTAAATATTTGTCCCTAATAAGGTTGTTGGTTTTTCAATAATGTATTGAAACTCATTAAAAAGACATGTAGACGCATTTTTGATAGAGATAAGAGTATTCTGTTTGAAAGATCCTTGTAATTGTTAAAGAGTAACATTTTCAAAAACGGTTTTATGATAGATCAGATGTCAATAGTTTGTATCCTTTAAGTGTACATTTATTTCCATTTGACGATATAATCCAAAAAGACAGAGCAAAAATTCCTCAGTTAGGCTGATCTTTCAACAAAACTTATTTTTACTGTGTAATTCTGAATAAATCCTGCAAAAACACATCACTCACCTCTGCTTTATACATTAAGATATTAATGGAAAGATAATATATACTTTACACACTACTATTTTTCTATGATTTTTGTCCCTTTTTTGGTCTTTTTTTTTGAGACAGAGCCTCAAGCTATCCCCCTGCGTAGAGTAGTGTGGCATCACAGCTCACAGCAACCTCCAATCCCTGGGCTCAAGCAAGTCTCCTGCCTTAGCCTCCCAAGTAGCTGGGACCACAGGCGCCCGCCACAATGCCTGGCTATTTTTTGGTTGCAGCCGTCATTGTTGTTTGGCGGCCTGGGCTGGATTCAAACCCACCACCTTAGGTGTATGTGGCTGGCGCCTTAGCCACTTGAGCCACAGGTGCCGAGCCCTTTTGGTCTTTTTTATGCACTTAATACCTGTTGATCTCTGTGGATTCAATAATTTCACAGTATGACTACTCTAGTCCTGACTACTTCAGGACAGCTGGTGAGCACCATTCAGCATTTATTCGCTATAGAGACATATTATATAATGCTGTAAATTTTTTATCCATACATTATTGCCCTATTACATCTTCTACAATAACTATTGGAGAGTTACCTGAATATTTAATGTATGCACTCATGTACACTTTCTTAAACATAAATTTAGAGAAATATATGTGTAGAAAGGCAAAATAAACAAATACTATTGCTTAGACATTGGTGTATTTCCACAGTTTGATAAATATAGTAAATGTTTATAGTTCTACAGAGAAAAAAATCATATGCTAAGAATTTTTGAGATCATGAAAGAGCAATAGTGAATGTTATTAGAGCAAGAGGTTAGGTTTACTACACATACATATGATCCATCTCCCACTTTTTCATCTGTGTGGTGCTCTGTGCCTAAAATGGCTTTCTTACTCTTCTCTAAACAGCTAAATTCAACCAGTGCACAACTCTAATTAGTATTTGTTTTCTCATCTTCCGCTATTGCCTAACCAGGCTCCTATTTTACTCCTTCAGAAATTTTAGTTTGTTTAGTTTCAAGGCAGCAGTTCTAAGCTGGCACAGTAAATACATTGTAGTCAGTAATTGTCCGTTATTTGTGGGTTGAACAGATAATAAATAGTATAACCAAAAATATCCGGATAATCTGCATCTTGGCAACTCTATGCCCTACATCTGTGAAGAAATGTGGTGGGTCTGAGCAGGAGAAAATGTTAATGTCATAGTTTTCATGACTCCTAATACCTATGTGCTTGCATCTTTAGTATCTCAGTTCTATTTTTATTAAGTGAAAAGAATATTAGGATTATTCAACTATGAACTGACCAAAAGTTAAGGAAGACTGTATTTAGACAAGTTATATGTCAGAGGAAAAGCCTAAATGATATTCCATCTTAAGATATAATCCTTTATGAGATCAAATCACTGGAAAACAATGAAATTGATCATTTTCTGTGAGAGCACTTCAGAAAACTATCATCCTTTTGAATGACATTAGTGAATGGTGGCCAAATGTGGTCTAGAACATCAACTGCTTTGCATATAATGTATATATTATAATAGGCAATGTCTTTTAGACTCAATTTCCTTTCATCTGCAAAAAGGCTCAGTGCCATCCTACTACCCATTTTACCTGTCAGGAATCTTTGAATAAATTTAAAGCTTATTTAAGGTTCCTAGCGCACCCCATTTCCCTTTTTCTCTGTTTCTCTTGCTCTTGCTCTTTGTCTTTATTCTTAGTTGCTTTAATTTGAATATGAGTTTCCACACTGTTCATCTCTTAGAAAATTTTTAGAAATGGGAAAAAAAAAAGAAAGTAATTATGCTTTAAAAATAAATAGTGAGTGGTAGTCTAATAAATGAATGTAAGAGAAAACCAAAGATTAAAACAAAGGAATAGGGTAGCTAGATATTCTAAAATGTCTTAAGCTACTAAAAACATTAGAATGTCTCCACCTAGAATAGTCTCATATTCCTGTTTCGTGAGCCAAAAAATTTTAATGAAGAATTGAAGTTATCAAAATTATCAAGCCTTAGGTTGGTTATTATGTGTTACAGTTTCAAGAGTAATACAAGCGCTGCTAATGCTTGCTAATGTTCTCCCTCAGCTTGACTAATGTCAAATTAACTGGTTGTTCATGTTTTTTTCCTCCTAAAGGAGCATTTAAAGTCAGTTATTTATAGTAGATCACATTCAAGAAAAATTCTAACACATTTGTTTCAGATAAATAGAGTGCTATTAGGAACATTAAATGTTATGCTATGACAACTACTCACCCAAAGCTTTTAAAAATATATAACATACATGACATTCATTAGTAGCACTGTCTCAATTATCTCTTACCTAGAAGTATTTTTATTCTATGTTTTAAATTAAACCACCTCTTCTTTGAATAAAAGGATATGTTTAAACAGTGGTTCAAGCCAGAACGGTGACTCAGATAACAGAAAATCTAATTGTAAGAACAAAGGCTAAAAATTCAAGCTATTTACACTGTGTTTAAGGATTAAGAGGTGTCAAATATGTAACCAGAGAAATGTTTGCTGAACCAATTGTTTCATAATGGTTTATATTATTTACAGAGGCTATACATAAACATGATGCCAGGATGTGATTTTATAATGCTTTTATAAAAGGGGTTAATAAACCTCTATATTAACACTGAGAGAATGGTTTATCATATTAATTAAAACAGTATCTCACAAACCATTTCCACCAAAATGTGGCTAATAAATAATCTTAGATTAAGTTCAGTTAACTGGAATATTTCTATTGTAGTCTTGTTTCTATAACTGGTAAAATAAAACAGAGTCAAATTTTATGCCTTGACAGATAATCCACTTTCTTCAGATTTATATGAATTAAGTTAAGAAAAATGGAAAGAACAGTATCAGAAATAAGCCAGTTAGACTTTGATTTCTGACTAACAAATGAGTGTGACTGATGTTTTCATTTGTAAACATTCAAATTGTGTGGACATTTAAAAAATCTCTTTACTTTCTGTGAATACTTTATACACTTTGGATACTACAATCTCCAAATGGTCAACAATCTTCTTTGTCTTATTTACCATAATATTCTATTCAATGGTAACCTCTGCCTTTCATTTTTCTTCTTACTATGTCAGCTCTCGTTTCTTTCCCAGAGCATTGCTTATACAGTATTGAAATAAATAGACTTCATATAAGAAGACATTCCCTTGGTTATATTCTTCAGGTAAAAAAGCCACTGTTTTCATTGCAACTTGTAAGGAAAAGAAAATAGGGGCATTTAAAGTAAATTCAATCTGTTAATTAAAATATTATTGACAGCATTGTTTATTTTAAAGGTAATAATAATTACAATTCATATTTCTCCAGTTTAATAAATATTATGTCACAGTTGTTCTGTGAGGTAGATTGTTATCCAACCAACATGGATATTTCAAAGCAGCTAAGATACACTGAGACTGAAGCCTTAAGTAAAGAGATCTACTGTTGACTAAGGACCTTGAAATAAATTTTTCCCTATTTGTCTCTCTTTGGATAATGTCTCTATATGTGTGTGTATGTGTAAGTGTGAGTGTGTGTGTATTAATTTTTAAATATATTTATTAAACTATATTTAAGACTATATTAACTTAAATTTTAATCTTTATTAACTATATTTATATTTTACCATTTGATAAGTTCTGTCTTGTGATAATTTGTGAGGTCACCACCATAATCAAGATAATGAATATATCTATCACCCTTAAAAGTTTTCATATATCTCTTTGTGATTCCTGTCTTCATTCCTCCTCTTCCACCCCAGCCTCCTGATTCCCTTTTCCTTGAGGTTATCTCTCTATCACATAGTTTTCATTGACTAAAATTTAATATAAATGGACTCATATATGTGCATATAATCTTATTTTATTCATAATTATTTCAAGATTCAACAAAGTTTTAGGGTATATTAATAGTTTGTTCATTGTCTGAGTAGTATCACATGTATTGACAAACCATGGTTTATCCATCACCTGCTGATGGATATTTGAATTATTTCTGGTTTTTGGCTACTATAAACAAATTAGTACAAAAATTATTGTACAGTTCTTTGTATGAATGTGTGTTTTCCTTTTCCCTGAGTAATACCCAAGAGTTTTAAAGGAAATATTACAAACATTTTTCAGAGTGTATGGAATGGCTTTCATATATTTTTCTTATCTTTTGTATGGCCTAAAACCTCTAATACTAAGTAGGACTAGTGAGAGCTAAAAATCCTCATCTAAGGGGCAAAAGATTCAATCTTTTAACATCAAATATGTGCAAGCCTTTTCATTCAAGTCCTTTATTGGTTGAGGAAGTTTTTTTTTTTTTTTCTATAACTAGTTTGCACAAGGCTTTTTCAGTTATCTTTCTTTTTTTTTTTTTAATTCGGGAGTAGACTTTGAGTTTTGGCACACACTGTTCTTGAATCTATTCCTGTGATGAATCAATTTTTTGTTTGTAATATGATGAATTAAATTTATTGATTTTTAGTATTAAACCAACCTTGCATTCCAATGATAACACTTATTTGGTAAGAGGTATTATTTATTATACACATTGAGAGACTTGTCACTTAATATGCGTAGAGTCTCACTCTGTCACCCTGGGTAGAGTGCCATGGCATCATCATAGCTCACAGCAACCTCAATCTCTAGGTGATCCTCTTACTTCAGCCTCCAGAGTAGCTGAGACTTAACCACCATGATGCCTGGCTTATTAAAGTTTTATTTATAATTTTTGCTTCAATGTTTGCAAGAAATATTGATTTGTGGTTTTACATTTTGTAATGCCTTTGTCATGTTTAGTACTTGAATAAATGCTGACTTTGTAGAATGAGTTGAGAGACATTACTTCTTTTAAAATTTTCCAGGAGTTTGTGTAGAAATGTTCTTGCTTATACCTAAAATGTTGAGTAAAATTCACCAGTGATCTACTTATGAAATTTCCTCTCTAAAACTATTTTTTGATTTACAAATTTAATTCCTTTACCAGATATAAGGACATTTGGCTGATCTATTTCTTCCATGGAGCTTTGATAGTTTGTGTCTTCTCAGAGAGTTGTCCATTATATTTAAGTTGTTAAGTTATTGGCATAATGCTGGCCATAACATTTATTTACAATCCTTTAATTATGTGTAGAATTTGGAGTGATGTCAATGTTGTTATCCTCAACATTGATAATTTGTGTCATCTCTCTATTATTTCCTTTTTCTGAGATACTTTGATATTACTGTCTTTTTTATTTTCTAGTGTCTGAAGGTAGAAACCGAAGTCATTGATTTTAGATATTTCTTTCTTTTTCTAACATAGATGTTAAGACTATAAATATCTTCTAAGTTTCTTTAGTGACAATACAAATTTTGATATGTTGTTTTCACTTTTTTCAGCTCAAAATATTATTAATTTCACTTGTGACTTTTTCTTTGTTCCATGTATTATTTGGAAGAATATTACACAGTTTTTCAGTATTTATCCTACCCCATGTCCCACAAGTCAATTCTCTTTGAGGCTCCAGGTGCTATTGATTTTCCTGAGTGATTACTGGGCAATGAGGCCTCTAATTATTTCTGATGGTTCTTTCCTCAATGTTAGCTTTCTTCCCTACATGATAGGAGGATTCAGCAAAATACTTTAATGGTGACCTCTGGGTATTTCCTGAGTTCTCTGTCCAGTACTTCAGTACTCTGATGAATTTAGAGTTTATTAAACTCTGACTGCCTTGGTCTCCCTAGATGCTCAGCTTCATCTTCTTAGCTCATGGAATTTGCTAGTATCTGCCTATGTTTCTCCTCTGCCACTGAGCCTAGAGACTTTCACAGAGCAGTAAGCTGAGGCAACGCCATTTCCTTGTTTTCCAACTCAGTGACCATTAGCTTTTAAGATCTGCTGTTTCATGTCTTCAAAGTGTTATTTTTGTCTTTTTTGTGGATCTAGGTGTGTGATGAGGGCCAGAAGTAAAACTTGTACCTGTTACTCTATGTCTAGATGATATTATTTTATTAATGAACAATTGTTTTATCTGAACTGATTTATCAGTGTAAGAGAATATGTTTCACCCTAGGTTCTTAGATTAATTAATTATCTCAAAGGATATTATACCAGTATATAAACAATTTGTTTTATTTCTCACTTTTTAAAATATGTATTTTCTGGGTAGGGAAGTTTAGAACTACACACTGACACTGTGCAACATACTTTATATACATATTGCGTATTCTGATTTTAAATGATTTTTCATGTACATGCTTTCATTTGATTATGCATGGTCAAAGCCAGATTATTAAGGGCAAAGTAACTTTTAAGTGATCCTCAGGAATGCCATGGCTTGCACGTGTAAAGCTGAACAGCATATGGCCTCTCCACCCAGCTGCCATTTATGATGTAATTTATGTTTATTAAGTAGAGTACTCAGTGCTACGTATATAACCTTATTTAACTTTTCCACCAAGATAATTGAGGAAAATGCTATTTCCCATTCTAGAGATGGATAAACTAAAGCATAAGAAAATGTGATCTTACCCAAGCTTACACAGGGAGTAAGTGCTATATCTGGTCTTAAACCCAGGATCGTCTGACTCCCAGACCAAAGGCGTAACCATTAATCTACCTTTTGTGGCTCGGATGCTGGCTTCTGTGTCTCTTGCTGCTTATCAAAGGCAAGGACTTTGGGAGGTGATGAGGGTTATTATTTAAAGGTAGATGATATTTATCCAGAGAATAGGGTTATTATTTAAAGGTAGATGGTAATTCATAATTTAGTTGATTCATTTTATTATCAGTTACTTTATATGAGTATTCCTTTCTCAGTTCTCCCTTACTAAAAGTTAAACTTGTTTCTCTAACATCTAACATTTCAGATTCTCTTCCCTTATTTTTTTATTTTTAATACTTATCACTAATGTATTAATAAATTGTACATATTTATTATCTATTTCTTTCTCTAAAATATAAATTCTATAAGAACATAAAGTTTTGGCCATTTTGTTCATCACTGTATCCATATCATCTGTTGGACTCAATAAATATTTGTTAACTAAATTGACTTTTATGTTCAGACAGTGTTCTTAGAAGTATGTTCTTCTGATAATTGTTATGTAATAGAGTGGGGAGGTATATCTGAATCTGAGCATTTGGAAGCATTAAGGTCTACCCAAATAGAAAGTCTAACTGCTCTTGGATAAAAAGCTGTCATAAAAAGCTACAGCCTAGAAGAGGAAGATAAGGTCATGGATGACTCAATGGTCCCTGAACTGTGAAGGAAGATTGAATTTGTATGTTAGCTTCTTTCTTTCTCCTGATACTATCAATTGTTAGGATTGTTATGTTACAGATGGATGGACCTTAATGAGGAAGTAGTAGTACATTACCTAATAGCACGGGTCCCAGTGTCAGAGTGCTGACTCACTCTTGGGTTACTAGAAATGCTAGAAGTCACTATTATTACATGTTGAAGATTTTTA
The DNA here is from genome assembly GCA_963574575.1 of Galagoides demidoff. Taxonomy (NCBI): domain Eukaryota; kingdom Metazoa; phylum Chordata; class Mammalia; order Primates; family Galagidae; genus Galagoides; species Galagoides demidoff. The sequence goes on along the minus strand of CAUYQV010053295.1, from coordinate 74,316 downwards.
TCCTGAAACTTCAAGAGATTTTCTAATCCATTGAAACTGTATTCAAATTCACTGCGTTAAAGAGGTTGGAAGCATCTTTTTAAGGATGTCTATTTGATGGCTTTCATCAAATTTTCAAATATCCTATGGTACCTATACTTCTTTGAGCATCAAAGATCAAGTGACACTTATAAATAAATCCTTGCAATGTATTCCTTTGATGTGGCTTAAATTCCCTTAAAGGGAGCCAGAATCTTAATATTTTGAAAGCCCTAAATAATTCTTTTTTACTTACACTAGCACCTATGGAGACCACAGCTACAAAACCACAACAAGTTTGCTACCATTCTAATCACCTTTTTAGAACTGAGGTTAAATCATGCTTATACTCACATGATAGACCAAAAAGAAAAAAAGAAACAAACAAACAAAACAAACAAAACCCCAAAACCCTCATACACAAATTTATAAAATAAATTATCACATTTTTAAAATCAATAATACATACTCATCTCTCTCAAAGGAATGTAGTTCTTTGAAAGTAAAGAAGCATCATTCCTTATTAATTTTTGTAGCCTCAGCATCTGGAAATGGTAAAGCACATACCCACTTGCTCAATATATATTTGTTATGTAATGATTAAGTTGGAAAGTTGACTCAACTCTTCTGTTTATAAATCTTCAACATATTCTTACTTCGTGAAATCATGAAATTAATATAGAGAATAGGTCTCAATCTCTCGATCATTTTCTGATGTACTGCTCTACCATTTTCTCCTACTCAATATCTTTCTCAGCTTTTGTATTAATACAAACTAGTAAATAAGCATATTTATGTCCAGAGAAGAAAGTAAAACATGAATTAAAAGTCTAATGAAAAGAAAAATATATAATTTGCTTCTATTGAAAGCATATGAAGACTAAGGAAAATAGTATGTTTTATTAATAAAATATTTGATAATGTTTTTAGAAAGTCATAAGAATTATATTTCTTAATAATCCTAAGTAACTCATCACAGACAATTCCTGTTTCAGTTTTTAAAGATCTGATCAATTTTATAGCTACTAGCTAAATTCCATCTCTCTCCCTGTATCTGTATCACCTACCATACCCTCAATACATTCTTTCCTATGTATTTATAGCTCTGTTATTTTTCCTGATCAGGTTTTCCTTGTTTATCATATTGTTATTATTATATTAAATTCTTTCCTACCTAATAAATCTTTTCAATCAGTTAGATGAAGAGCATTCCTTCATGATGGGAAATATGTGATGAAAATTAAGGGAATCCATCGGCAGGGAATCAAGCTTAATAAGCAGGGAGAAAAAAGGTGAATAAAAGTTTTAGGAAAGAGAGCAGGTGGGCAATAGGATCATCGATAGTATAAATAATGCTATGTTGATTTTTTTTTATTATGTAATCTCAGCATACCACCCAAAGAGTATTTGTTAATTGGTTAATGAATGAGTAAATATTCTCATTGTTACGTCTATGGGTAAACATACTGGTTTTTCTTTCTTTTATTTTATTTTTTTTTTTTATTGTAATTTCTTATTTCTTTCACTTTAAGAACTACAACAAGCAAAAATTTGGAGTCCCCTAATGTCCTCAAAGGTTTTGCCTAAGACTAAGGTGCTGAGTTTGGTTTGGCAAATTCCATCAGGCCATATGTATTTAAACAGATATGGACTAATAAAATTGTATTAAATGCTTATCTCAGATATTTGACTATAAGAAAGTCTTCTAGGCAAAAGAATAATATAAGTCCTTTTAGAGCTTTTAAAATAATTTAGATTATCTAAGATCCATTAAATTCTACATTATAGAAATTCAAAGTAACTCATTCATTCCCAAAGTTTAACATTATCTAACTTGATATCAAACATATGTATATTATGTTTGTGAAAAATGCACTTTACTTTCCAAATGAGAATTTAAAAGATATAACTCTTGATAAATATATACCAACTCTAATAATTTATTGAACAAATAATTTGGACAAAACAATGGTTTCACATATAGTTTACAGTGAATTGTAGGGGGAAAAAACCAACAGTATTATTAACTTAATTTATTTAAAATAATAATATATGTAGTTTGAAGAAAAAAACCATATGTTATTAGATTTCTATTTCTTAGCATGAAGACACATTTATGTGTCTATATATTGGGTTTTTAAATATAACAAAATATTAAAATTATTTGCACACTTCCTAATATCACATTTACACAGACGTATTCCTCAATTTTAATTTACTTGTAAGGTTGTATTATAAGTGACCATTAAATTTGCTTTATTTAAACTAATCAAACACTAATTTCTATGGTGGTGGCAACAGTCATGCTACTTGTAGAATTGTACAGAATTCCTTTGACTACAGGCCACTGTTAATTGTGTTTGAGAATTTTAAGTAGCACTTGAAACTTCAGATCATAACACTTATAAGTTTCAGTTCAAAAACACAGTGATTATATGGAGTAACACTTTATTATATTTTTAAAAAAGTCCTTTTTTATTTCATCACTTGAAAGACCTAATGTCTTTTTACTGTGAATTAAAGAATTATTTTTTAAGATTTTAAAAATACCTATACTTTCTCATTTAACAGTAAATATTGCATGCAATAAGACTCTAGAAACTCTTCCAAATATGTATTAAAAGGACCAACTGATCAGTGCTGTGTATCAGTTAGCAAAGACTTGACAGTAAATTACTGGGTCTGAGATGTGCATGCTATAGCATAGTATATTCAGCATCAAAAAATAAAGTAAAATGCCATTACCCTAAAAGACATTTCAAGATTCTCTCCACCCCAGATATCCATTCCTGCATCGTAAGTTCCTATCTCTTCAAAGTAGTTTCTGTCAATAGAAAATAGGCCACCAGCCATAGTAGGGGTCCTAGTTGAAAAAAAAAAAAAAAGAAAAGAATATCTTTTGAAAACAATGTGTGGAATTTAAAGAGACTATAGATAGCAAATATTTTTGAAACATTTTAATTATTAAAAATAATACTCAAAAATTTCAAACTGGAAACATAAAATCAAGGTTTTATAAGTAATAAATAACATTTAATCTCACATTTTCTGTAAAATTTGCTTAGGATTAATCTGTATCATTCTTACAGATGGTCAAAGAGCTACATGAAAAACACTGGCCATTTAAGACTGGGGCTTTCAGCTGCCTTCTAAAGGATAGTGAAGAGAGGTTTTTGCCTTTGTGTTGTCCTTAAAGAGATTAAGTAACTGGTCATGAAATTACCAGTTGTGATCTCTGGTCACACAATTAATAATTTGCCTTAATATAAATTCTAGGACCTGTGGACATCGTTTCTCTATCAAAAGATCCATAGCCAACTTAAACATGAAAATAATTACCTGTTATAAAATGTTTATGGGAAAAATATATTATTCTAGTTACAAAAGTACTTCTTAACATAAGAGTTTTACATCTAAGGGTTTATTCTCCTCATCTAATTAAAAGGATAAAATTAACCATCTATACCTGTGGATAAACATAAGTCTCATGTAGGTTTAAAAGGATGTTTGGCAGGGATTCTAACACTTTTTCTTAGAAGTAAATGATTGTTGGTTCTGTCATTCAAAATTTCTCTATATAAATTAAGAAGTCAGATGTTAAGTTTTTAAAGGATTAATTAATTGAAAAAGATTAATGCTTAATGTGTGGGCTATGCGAGTCTTTCTACATATGCAAAATGAATTCAAAGTCAAAAATAACATAGTAATTGTCCACAAATAGATCCATACTAGTAATGTTAGTTTTTGAATTTACTTGTAATATAGTGGTTTCCAACTTACATAGCAATTAGCAGCACCTGAGGCAGCTCTTAAAAAGATGCTCATGCTTGGGTATTGCCCTCCAAAGATTCCGATTTAACTAGCCAAGAGTGGGCTGTGATTTTTGTATTGTCTGATGTTCTCAGGTGATTCTAATCTGCTGCTCTAATGTAGCGCTTCAATATACTGCTTAAAGATGAGAGGTGCTTATCTAGTAACTTAGGTTTGCAATGCTCATCTGAGTAGTCTCTGCGTTTGTTAATGAAAATATAACGGTTTGCTCTTCTCCAAATTATATCCCCTGCCTGCCAAAGGTTATGCTCACATTTTAATTAAACAAAATCATTCATTGAAAATGCACCAAATAATATTGTACTTGGACATGTACCATATTGCAAAGTTCTCTCTTTCTCCCAGTGCTCTCACTGTTTTGTGCTCAGGTAATTAACCGTCCATCAGTTGGAGTAGCAGAGCCTTGCTTAGTCTCAGAGCTGTTTTATTGTTTCTCATCTTGCTACATTCCTATCATGAATGGTATCATTGACCTTCTGAGTTATAATGAGAAACACTAACAAAGCTAAACAGATGGTAATTATGAAGTAGCCATGACCCTCACCTGATTGGGGTTTTGGAACTCTGTGGCAATAACTAAATAAGGTATTACAGTGATGGAGAGTCTGCTTAATAAAATTAGGAACCCAAATTGCTGCAATTATCCTATCATAATACAGCCAAATGCTTAAGAATGTTAAATAATGCCTTTTTAATAAGTTCAAAGTCTCTACCTGCTTATCTACTTACTGATAAAGTGTTAACACATTTTAATTTAAATATTGCATTGTATGGTATCTTACAGTTGGTCATCATTCCTAAAAGTGTGTAAGAATATGTTAAATGGTTATAAGTAAACTATATTTAATCATGAGAATGACTCAAATAACTTTCACTTGTGCTTGAAAAATAAGAAAACTATATCCCAAAATTACACCTCCTCAAAACATGCTGTTATTTTCTGAAGATGATGCTTCTAGATAGATCTTTTGTGTCAGCAATGATAGGTTTCTTAGTTTAGACACTGTGCCCACTATAATGCCTATAGCCCTAGCAGTGGTATGCCCATGCTTCGTTCTAATTTGACTGTCCTGTAGTATGCCTAATGAAACATTTACATAGGCTTCTGTTCACATTAAGTGTTCATGATGTCTACAAAATGAAAAACATTGATTATAGTTGAATTGGCTGAAATTATTTGCTTTTCAAAATGTGTCTACACAAGGTCACATTCAGTTCAATCAATTTGTGTGAGGGGGGAATAATCAGTTCAATGGCTGTGAACACTGCCCACCACACAGTAAGCAGGCAAAGATGAACTGAGTACATAAAAGTAAAACACTTAGCGCAGTTCCCAACTCATGACAAATAGTTAATAAGGTTAGATAACTATCTTTTTAGTTATTGATGTTAATCATTTAAACAAAACTCTTATGTGTCCTTCACTTAATTTTGGTTCTCATACACATAGCCTCCTTTTGAGTTTCAAATTATTTGGAACTATTTCATATCCAAGATACTGACTTTGAAATTGAGCTTGAAACACACTTATTCTTTAACCCTTCCTAATTCCATAGGAAATAACTTTTTATCCTTCATGGATGATTACAATTCCTTAGTTAATCCATATTCTCTTGTTAATAGCTCCCTTCAGGATAATTTTTCCTTCCCTTCTCCCTGCCCCTCTTCAAGCTTTTGCCATGTCAGTAAAAACTAGTTTGCTCCCTTGTTTCTCTGTCCTTACTTTCTGCACTTCCCAATTCTCTTTTGTAAATCTTAGTACCTGTGTGAATTTACCCTTTACTTCACTCGCTTCTGCTGCTAGACCCAGACAATGATAGGTAAAGTGATAAAATGTGGCCAGTTGGTTATACAAGTTCATGTCATTGATTCTCTGCATAGCTCACAAACTGTTAACTATTTTAGCTATGTTTATTTATTCACCGGTCTCAGTTTTAACTGCTTCTTTTCCAAAAGTGTTAGACTCTTCATAAAGACTTGGGGATGATGGCAATGCACAAAATTTAAACTGACTCAGTCATGAAATCTAAGCCCTTCAAATCATAACCAAGAGTTCTGTATCTTCCCATGGCCCCCTCCTTTGCCTGTCTCGCAGGGAGGAACATCTCTTTCCCTCTCTGTGTGTAGCATTTACGCTCGTACCTGCAGCAGGCCGTCTCCTGAACACTGTTTCAGACACTTGCTCATTGACCATAACATGTTTTATGCCTTTGATTTCTAGATTGTACCCTTGAGCTTACAAACTTGCTCAATTACATTTTGCTCTACACCTAAGTATATTTTCACTCCATCTTACTATTCTTTTCAAACTAGGGACACATATTTTCTACTCCCTTCACTGGTAACCTTAATGAACAGATACTTTTTATGTACTCCCTGAACTCCTTTTGACCTTCTAACTAGAAGCTGGATCCTACTCCCACCTCTATAACAACTCCTTCCTGAAAGGTCCCCCTTGATTTTAACTTCATAGCCTTTCCTTAACTTCTTCATCTGAAAACATATAATTTAAGATGTCAGCCTTCCTGCTTCACGTTTTCGCCTCTAGCTCCCACCGCATGGTCCTATAGTGTTTTCCCTGCTATTAATTTGTTCATTTTATGATTCTTATTGATGCCACTTCCTCTTCCTTTCCCTTGCTAGCAGCTGCCAGAACTTGGTCAAAATTCTAGTTTGACATCTGTCACATGAAGACAATATAGTGTTCTATTATTCTTCTGTATATATGTGCATATAATTAATTCTTCTCTTGCTCAAACTGTAACCCCCCTGAGGGTCTCTCAGGGGCACTTTTCTCTCCTATGCTTTTTATCTAGGTACGGTCCTTCATCCTATGCCTGTAACTGGCACCTCTGTGAGGCTGACTTCTAATCCGTGTTCTCTGACCTTTTCCCTCTGTATGTGTATCAGTTGTGCCCTAATAATTACTTCTTAGATTTTTTTTTCAAAAAATTCTCTGACTCTGCTCAGTATGTGTAACATAGATATGAGGATTTTCTGCCCCTCCACTTCCCTTTCAATATCTTGTATTTCCTTCTAGCAACTTAATACGAAATGACAAAATCATTTTTCAGGTACTTTCTTTGTTGTGCCTTATTCAATCATTTCCCAAATACTTTCTTTTTTTTTCTGAAGTCCTTTTGACTGTCACCTATGTTATAACAGTCACTAGCCAATGTTATCCCTCTATTTCTAGCCATTTGCTAATAGAATCCTCTTAGAATTTAAGAATCTGGATGGCTTTAGGTTCTTTTGCTTCTAATATTTATTAAAAATAAGTTAAATTATATTCAAAATAATTTTGCTTCCACAATTTATTCTACAAATTATAGCCAGATTAATTTGTTTATGTCAACGTTCCTCTAGAATGTTAAATGGATGTTCAAAAATCTGTATTAAGTAATAAAGTCCAGCTTCCTATGCCAGCAATGATCTAATGCCACCCATGAGATCCTTTCATCTCCTTTGAACTGTTTCTGCATATGTGAAGTGTTTTTAGCTGTTACTAGTAAATGCTTTACATTTTCGTGCCTTGGAATATTTGTTCACAACCATTATTCACCTTGATTTTCTTTTTCAAACTCTCCTTATGTGTTAAAACTTCCTTTATCCTAGGCCCATACAAATGTTATATATTCCCTGTGGCCTGCCTTCCACATAACCACTGCTGCCTGCCACCCAAGCTGAATATAATCTTCCCTTCTATATCCCTCAATTTCTGCCTTTCTCAAGGCTTTATTAGTTCTTACTGTATGTAGTATAATATTACATTTATTTCTATAAACATTTCACCATGTCTATAAGAATAGCCAATATAGCAGATTTATAGTATTAAGCTATTAATAGATATCTGTTGAAGAAATAACATGAACAAATGGGCAATATATGTCTGTGGCCACAAAATAATCTTTTTGAAAGTTAGAATTACCTGAAATTGTATTTCTAAAATTCCAAAAAAAAGTTCTTTGCTCACTTCTGCTAAATTGAGTAAAAAAGATGCCTTCACTAATTCCAAAATTTTTAAAGGTTCTATCATCTAATAGAAGCTTTAGGGTTTGAATTTGATGGTATTTGCAACCTGACTTCAGCATTATAAAACTAATATATGTGACAAAAACTACATGTACCTCAAAAATCTATTGAAAATTTAAAAAGATATAAATACTAAAGGCCTCCAAAAAATAATCATATAACTTAGGAAAATACTGAAGGCTTTTATCAGAAGTGGGTATATCAACAGAAACTGTGATATGATGCATTTTGATTATTCAGTCATGCTAAAACACAATGCCTGTATTTTCACCAAGAAGGCAATGTATCTTGTATTTCACACTGGGATAATCACCACTTGTGTGAAAAGAAGATAGAGAATAAGGAAATTCTAAGTGTCAACCAAATTTGTTATTTCAAAAATTGGATTTTGTAGCTAGATTGATTAGCTTCAAAACCCAACCCCATAGCGTGTGACCTTCAGCAAGTCACTTAGAATCTGTGCTCAAGTTTCATCACCTGTGAAATGTGAATTATATGAGTTATATATGCAACTCTTATACTAGCACCAGCACAATGCTAGTGCTACAGACATTTTAGCTGTTATTTTTATTATAAAAGAGGAATACGTCAATGTTTGCCAATATTATAATTAGCTTTATTTTGATTGTTTTAAGAGCCCAATTAATTTTTAAATAGAATTGTAATATTTTAGAGCTCTAAAAGCCATACAGATCTGCTCAACAAATTTAGTTAGGTGTTTAAGTGACTTGTCAAGGATGGCCTGGATAGTAAATGATCTATCATCTATCTATCTATCTGTCCATCCATCTATCTTCTTGTCTAGTCATCTACCAATCAGTCATCTCTCAGTTAATCAGTTAAACAGTATAACTTATACACCAAAGAATTTGAGGTAATTAATTAGAAATATGTTTTTCCTGATTTCAGAGTTCAAGTTTATACATCACATTTTCCTCTGAGTTTCAGTACTGTTCTTTAGATGCAATTTCTTTCAAAGTTATTAAAACATCCTTACTTTTCAGTACATTTTTTTTTCTTTGCTGTATCAGGAGTGTATTTCCTATTACTTGGCAAATAACCAAGGTTCTTGATGAAAAGCACCAAAGAAAGTCTGACAGACAATAGCTTAGCTCTGGGCTGTTGTTTATAATGGTCAAATATAGAATTCCTAGACTATTAGTATTTAGATGTGTATTAATAACATTTACTATATATTGTAAGTCATGAAAATGATAAAAACGGGTACTTTTTAACTTACACAAACGTGGGGCATAAATAGCTGAAACCGTCATATGATTTTTATTTTTTGACATTGTGAAATCCGGCCGGGCTCATGCCTATAATCCTAACACTCTGGGGCACTGTGGCAGGTGGATCTGGCCGGGCTCGCCCCTGTAGTCCTAACACTCTGGGGTGCTGTGGCAGGTGGATTGCTGAAGCTCATGAGTTTGAGACCAGCCTGAGCACGAGCAAGACCCCATTTCTACTAAAAATTCAAGACACTGAGGCAAGAGGATCACTTGAGCCTAAGAATTCGAGGTTGCTGTGACAGAGTGAGAGGGTGACAGAGTGAGACTATGTCTCAAAAAAAAAATGAATAATAAGTAAAATCTAATGTCTTCATTCAGTTAACCATTTTTCAGGTTTAGAAACTAAAAGAAAATGAAATGCTGCGTTTTTCTCCTTCCTTCTTTCTTCTGTCCACTAACCAACACAGAAAGCAGAGGAGAGAAAATGGAAGCAAAGGCAAAAAACTGCTTCTGTCAGAGTGACAAAGAATCAAATGTGATTAAAGATTTTAACAGATAAAAGATGGTAGTTTGGTGGAACACTGCACACTATTACAGAGATCTGAACATTTGTTTGGGTATGAAGATGCAGGTTTCTATAGAGAAGGCGCTGTTACTTTAAGGGTTTATGCTGGCTTAGGCTCTGAGCAAGGAAGCTTACTCAACTCCTGTGAAGTCTATGGAATAGAAACAAGCCCAATACTATCCTATTGGTTAAGGAAAAACTGTAAAGATCTGCTTAGGCAAATGATTTGTTTTGCTGCCAATGAACTCATTCACCAAGAAGTATGGGCATTGAATGCTTTGACCTGTGCTTGAGGATCTATGTTTCCAATAAAGGAGTTTTTCTTTTTCTCTTTTTCCCTACATTCTTTTTTATAATCCACATTACCTGATAAAACTCTTAGCTTCCACAAAGATAGGCAGGAGTGAGTGCAAATTTTAATCTTTCCTTATATTTTCATTTCAGGATTATAAGCAGTTAAAATAAACAAGGGGATAAGGTAGAATCATGTTTTAAAATGTTTGGTTAATGTGATAAAATGATTTAGAGTATAAATGTGATACTTAATTCAATGCTCTGAACACTTTATACTTTATATTATAACCTGTTTTCTTCTCAGCTCAACAGACCACTAACAAAGACTTATAAATCATCCTCTAAACCATGGAGATGTAATATAACATAAATGTGCTATATTTTTTAAAGATACATTTGAAGATTCCCTCTGGAATGAGAATTTTTACTTCTCTCCTAATCGACTCATATTAGTTTTTGACACGGGTAAACATGAATGTTCACCTGTTGAGCATTCCAAAGTTCAACTTCTCCTTTCAAAGCCTCTGTTAGGCTCACAGTGATGATTTAATATCTCTTATAAAAATATTTTAAAGGCTTTGGTGGTATCTATTTCTGCTTCTTTTCTCCTATGCAAACAAATTTTACAGCTGGATTGAGAAAAGTCTAATAAAGAAAATCTGATAGATAAAAATTAATAAGTAAATTATTAGTTACCTTTAAATATGAGAAACTTTGTCTAATATATGATTTTATAGAATAAAATTCGTGTTTTTATTTAGCATGCTAATTAAAGAAATTATAAACTGAAGCTAATGATGGTTTTTTTGGGAGGAGAGGCCAAACAAGTAGGAAGTATTAATTATACGAAAACAAATTTCATTATCATTCAGTTGCATATCTCCAAAGAGACCACACACTATAGGTAAAAATTGTGGATAAAAAAGAAATAACTGGTAAAATATAAAGTGGAAACAAGTAAAGTTTTAATGCACTTTAGCTACAAAAAACAGGAGAAGAGCTAGGTAAGCAAGACATTAGCAGCCATGACAATCTTTATGTGTGAAAAAAATGCAATGATATAGAAAAACAATGAAGATAAATCAATTTTTAAATTATGAATAAACCGGAAGAAGATGTTCTAGAGGGAAGGAGAATCAGGGATGTGGGGGTCACAGTATATGGCACACATCTTGGGGGTGGTACACAATTATAAAAGGGACTTTACCTAACAAATACCATCAGTGTAACCTAATTCTTTGTGCCCTCAATGAATCCCAAACAATTTAGAAACATTAAAAAAAAAAAAAAGATTTTCTAGAAGGGAAATCTGAAAAAAGATAGCTTATTGGTATTCTGTTTCTTTATGGTTTTAGGTGCTTGTTACATGTATTTATTTTGCAATATATACATGTTACATTATCACAAATAAATTTAAAATCTAATTCTTCTCAAGTATAGTTCTTATTTTAATATTTCATAGCACTTCATGAGTTAACCAAGGCAAGGAAAATAATTTTCCATTTTATAGTTGAAAAGACTTGGTAAATTCCCAGTTGGAGGAGCTTGAAATAAAGTCAGAGCCTCCAAAGTCAGCTTCAATGCTGCTTCTATAATCATACTAGAATGATGCACGAAATACATTAGCATTTGAACATTTGTGAGTTTTTCATGATAAAGTGCAGTAATTTTAATCGAAGATATTATTAATCATGTTATTAACTTGATCTTCTTTTTAAATTCCTAAATTCTAATTAAGTGAAAAATAAGTGTATGAGATCAGAGAAATGTTATTTAAAAAGGAATATAAACAAGTTAAACAGGTGAGAAAGAAAAACTAATAATTACATCTATGATTGATTCATTATTGTAATAAAGATTAAAAAATCTGAAACACTTCTGTTTTACTTTAGAAATTCACATAACATAGGACGTTCAGTAAGAATGAAGGAAGTCACATTAAGAATAATGACTAAACATAAATGAGTCCATAGGTAAGAAGATGTGAAGGGTAAAAATGTTAAATACACTTGAAAAAAACTTTCTGATTTCTAATAAAGAAATCCCTCTTAATCAGTGAAACATTAAAGTGGAAACAAGTAATCCTCATCATTATCTATAGAAGTTCAAGTACAGGGCATAATAAAGAGAGCAAAGCAATCAATAAGATTTAAGACAGGTTACTTTCTGAGAGTCCACATCACTCTAGGAGACATCATTATTCCCGCACGTCTATACTCAGGCTACTTGTGCTGGCCTCCTGCCCTCGGCCAGCATACACATGGCCAGTGACAGAGAGTGAGCAACTTTAGGGCAGAGATGGCCTCATTCATCTTTAGATTTGCAGTACCTAGCCAGGGCCTAACAGTGTGTATGAATGTGTGTTTGCATACGGAGTCAAACTCACTTCAATCACCTAAACCAAATCACCTCAAATGTGTGTGTGTCATAAAAAAATGCATAATACATACCCACATTAGTTAAGTGAATTGAAAGATCACCTGAATTATTGGGTAACATTGCTCCTAGTGCTTATTCCATTAGTTACATTTACATGTATTCGAGGAAGGCTAATGTGTTTGATGAGTTTCAAACTAAGTCATTTCCCCTGCAGTAACCTAGGGATTAAAAGTAGCCTAACTTAAAAGATCATAGTGGCAAATTTAATTATGTGAAGCTGGTTGGTTGCAAGAAATATATTTTTCTCACCGTTGCTTGAAACATAGATGCTGAGAAATATTTGTACAAATACAAGAATGATGACAAGTGACACCTGACCCTTAGCCTCAGAGGCAGAGCAGGACCATAAGAAGTTGTGGGGACTGGATTGAACTTGCATGCCACCTTTATGTGGGGATTTTTCTAAGATCTTCTGACTTCCTAATAGCTAGAACCTAGATTTTTATTTAAAATGTCTAATTTTTTAAAATGGGGTAATTTTGAAAACATAAAACACTTTGTAAAAAGGAAACATTTTTCCAGAGTATATTTGGCACATGGAGTACTAATTCATGACCTCTGGTTTAACAATTTGGTTACTCCATTGGTACACATGTAATTGATTATTCCTGTCACATAATTTGGCAACTAGAATGTCAAGGAAACTTTACTGATTGAAGAAAACTATATCTTCAGGATTATATATATTATTGTTACAGATTTAGAACTTTGGCAACACCAGGTATTTCATGAACTCTATTCTGAAAATGAAAATACCAAAGCCCAGAGGTTGACAATAGAATAATAAGAGTAACTATGATAAACTTTACTTTAAAGCTGGTGTAGTAGAGTTTAGGTCCTAAGTTCAAGTTGGTTCGCAGTGTATATAAGTGCATGATTGTACCTCTAAATGACGCCTAGCCATTTATCGTGACGACCAAATTCATCAAAACTGACATTTTAAATGAAGCATTGCATTAAGAAAACTAAAGTTTCAACCTCATTTTAATCACTTTAGCTATTGAGAATTCTGTTAATCAGGTAGAAAAAAATTTATCTTCAACATCTAGAATGATTTATCTGTTTGTACAAATGTGAGAAAAATGATCACATCTTCAAGTAATAGATTACAAGTAAGAAGAAAGTTCCCATTACAGCTATGCTGATGAAAATTACCTGCAGGCTGTTACAACTTAGCTCATGAATTAATTAACCTTTTGCCATAAAAATCTAGAAACCTCAGCGAAGACTGAGGTTTCTGTTTCTCTTGCTCAGCTTCCTCACCATTTTAGAAAACAAAATGAGGTGCAGTCACTGAGGCCAAGAAAATATACTGAGATTTATCAATTCTCATGTTACTATATTACAATCATAAATTGTGACTAAAATATAGCAAGTTAAATGATTCAACTTTTGTTTTAATTAATGAAATATGAGTAAAGTGATTGATTTTGCCACAGATTTTTATTTTATGAATGAGATTGTACTTTTTTACTATGGATGTTGGCTACCTCCTCATTATCTACCTTTCGCTCTGTGAGCAAAGAAAGTTAAAGTATGTCTTCTGCGTTACTGTGTGTTTTTTCAATGAGTGCAAAAACACACTTCTATAAGCATCATTATCTACATTTGATAATTACACTGATTAAGTGTTCTGGTAGTTCTCATTGGCATTTAAAGTTTAAGAATCAGCCAACTCCAAATAAAACCAAAATTTGAGAAAATATGATTCCTAATAATTGATGGTCACACAAGCCTCTGTATTACCTCAGGTTGTTAAGGCAAAAAATCAATAACACTTGGTGTATTTGAAAAATTATACAGATTTAAGAACTACTAAATCACACTTCAAATATTGACATGACAATGTATGAGAATTCATGCAAATGTTAGAAGCCACGTCTTATATTTCTCTTTGATGTAGTGGCTCTCCTTAAGAGGTTAACAGACCTTGATATTTAACTGTTTAATAATAAGCAATATTTGTAGCTGTTCTCTCCTATTGGCCTATTTTTAGAATTAAATATTACTTAATTATATAATTAAGTAGTTGACAATAGATAAGACATCCCTCAGTAGGTTACCAGACATTCTTGTGTAGATAATGTATTATATACACATTGAGTCCTCACTTAATATCATTGACAGGTTCTTAGAAACTGCAGCTTTAAGTAAAATGAAAAAAACAACCACTTTTTTGTCATTAATATTGCAAGATGATATTGAACTAAACAACATTATTAGAGCATCTGCTGTCCATCCTTTCCCTTAGAATCATTGTTTCTACGAACTCATGGACAAAATTAAGTGAGGACGTACTCTGCGTTGTTTTTGAACGGTAGGGTAGCCCTCTATTGTGCCACAAATTCATTCTTAAAGAGCTGAACTAGTGAACACTTTCCAAAGTATTTTGCAGGAGATCAACTTTTAGCTGCAGATAAGAGTCCAAGGTGTTAAAGTAGGAAGGTGACATTCTTCTGTTAATAAAGTGCATGATACTTATGTAGGCAACTAAAAAGGCATAGCATACTTTCCTTCTGTATTAAGAGTGAGCCTATATTTTACTAACAAATATTTCAAATTAAGTACTATTTGATCCTTCATAATTACTAATATAGTAACATTTTCCCAATGGATCTATTGACTCTATAAGGAAGATATTTCTTTAAGGGTGGTAAATGAAACATTTTTGGACTTCAACTGTGAGAACACTTCTATTGTAAAGCATATACATTGAAGTAAGATGTACATTAACCTGAAGTGGCAAGGCTATATTTTTGTCACATTAGAAAATGCATAATAAGAACATCTTGAACTTAAAAATTCATAATACTGTACATGTAGTTGTACATGTACAACTTTGGCATGTTTTCCAGTACTTATGTTTGCTTATACCAACTCATACTAGATTTCATATTGCCATTGATGCTTACATGCACATATAAAAGGTCATAATGTATATGCGTATCTGAATAGTAAGTGCATGACTTTCAAATGATAAAAAATAAGAACACAAACATATAATGCCTCATATTTACTATGAGAATATGCGCAGAGTTCTTTGGGAGAAATACTCTACATACCTGACAGGTAATGTTCTGTCTCCTTTCCTCCTGTCCATTTCTCTTTGGGGAACAGGATACCAGCGGAAATTCAGTTTCCAGTTAAAACCCCCGTAAGTCATGTCTGACCCAGCCATATATTCAAAGGTATCATCACTGATCACATCAATGATAGGACAAACAACTGTTTTCCTGCAGGAAATAAAAACCAATGTAAATGATAATTTAAATGTTACATTGTCTTCTAACAACTGATTGTAGCTTGTATGCTGAAATTTAATTACTTTGTGACTTCAGTCTGCCTTTGGTTTTCATTTTATCCCTCCTCTCTGAAATTATTTCCTTTGATTATTTCTTCCCTACGGTCTACGTTTTGCTATTATGTGAGATCTAATCAGATTGACTAATTGACCTCCTAGCTGATTTGCAAATGTATTCTAAGTATACTAACTCAGCAGGATGAACTTGGTCTACGTTTCATAAAACCTCCACCCACAGCATGATTAGTAGAGTTGCTTTGAGATTATGTATCATTTTTAGCTATAAACCACTGAAAAGCAATAGCAGTCAGGGAGTGGAGAATGGATGATGGCAAATTAGATCTGGTAGTTTGCATTTTAAATAGGGTAGGTTAGTTTAAAGAGATAGTTCCAAGAAAATCTTCATGGAGAAAACACCTACTAGGAAAAAACAAACAAACATCAACAAATGTTAGTAACAGTTGAAATCACGATCTATCTTTCTAAGCAAATGCTTTCTATGAAGGACAACAGGGTCATGATAATTTCTCAGTGAACTGTCTTAGAATAAAGGTTTATGGTCACAATCTAGATGATATTTTAAAATAGAGATAGATAAGTAACTTCAGTTTCTGGTGTTGTTTTATTCAATTTTTCTTAAAGTAAGAGGAAGAGCCAGATTTGCAGCACTCTTCGTGGTAGCTTTCTAGGGTAAGAAAATTTAACTTGGACAAATCATTAAATACTCTCTTAATCCTTATGCCTTCTCCTGGCCTTCCCCTTACTCCCATCTTGTGCATTGTGTTAGGAAACCAGCCTTTTGTCATATCCACAAGTAACAGCTCAGGTCTACCAAACATAAAAAAAAAAAAAAAATGCTTCTAGCTAATTCTGAAGACCAGAACTTGTTTTACGTATACAAGGTCAATACCCAAGTAGGGTTTGATTCACCCATAGATATGGAAGGCAAAAAATACTGTCCATTACTTATTCTTGATTGGTAACACCAGGATTTCCAATATTCATTTTCAATTGAGTCTTATATTTCACACAATTGGTCAAAGTCTGACGTTCTCTGAAATCAATAAGATTCATCTAGGCTTGGAAAAGCTTCTTGGTGACTCTGGACCCAAGAAAATCAATATTTTTCTCTCTTTCTTTGAGGATTTAATGATTTAACTTGTGGGGAGAAGAAATTAGGTTGAATGAACTTGAACAGACTTTGTTACCTAGTTATGGCAACTTTAGAATTTATAACCAGGAAAATAGATTAGTACTTATTACATGAAAATAGAGTGTAATTATGTTGTTAGATCATAAAATAAATAGCCTATGCATGACAATATTGAAATATTATCTTAAAAACTCACTAAGTTGAATATGGAACACGTGTAAAAAAAGCAGCATAAGGTACAAAAAGTTGCCAATAGATGGATTTAAGATGTGCTAAGTTCATTTTGCTTTGCCAGTCTCCCTCTCCTGTGGGTACTGTACAACACTCAGAGTGGAAAAATGTTATTAGCCATGTGCTACACTCAGTTGACTAAAAGGTTCCTGCTGATTTCTTCAACTGCTGGGGTTCATTTCACTGACAGCCTTCATCCATCTTCCTGGCAAGTACCAAATCCTGCCGCTTAAGCGATGTGGCCAGTCAAGCTCAGACTAAGCAGCTCCTGTCTTGAATGTCTAATTAAAAACTTCAATTCTAGAAAGACTTTTGTACTAGAGATGAAATGACTTTGCCAGCAAGGTGTCATGTAGCGCTTTGTTATTACATGAGTTAGCATTCAGTGTCAGTTATCTTCATTAGGGGCTTAGGATTATACTCATTTATCATCAATGAGTATAAATATTTGTCACAAAAGTACTTCATTCACAGCATCATCATCAGAAATAATCACTGGCCTGTGCAAGAGTTCTTAATTTCTGTAACATATTATTCAAATATTCAGATTTCACAATTTGTATGTAGAAAGTGGCAATGTTGTTTAAATCATTGAACTTATATTTGTGTTTGCCTGTGTTTCTTGTTATTTAAAATCCTGATTGTATTTCAGTGGCGTGTGTGTTGCTCATTTTTGAGATTTTCAGTGTGAATATGAACTAGGCTGATTAAGGGCACTGATGCAGTACAGAGAACACTGGTGGAGGAGTGGGAAGAATTGAACTATTCCCAGCACTTCCGATAATAACTGGGGAAAACTATGCAGCCTCTTTGTTCCTTCCTATCATGAGGCACGGATGAGGACATCTGCATTGCCTGTCTCACACGGTGGCTGCGAGGAAGCAAGCAGGTGCTTTTAAAATGTGTGTTATATTGTACAATTTCAGAACGGATTGATTTCCTTCACCTAGAAAAAATGAATATTTGCAACCTTTTAAAAATTGATTATTTTTAAATCAAATAGCTATGCACAGCATGAATAAGGCAGTCTTGTTTATTAAATAAGTGTGTGGGGGGTCTTTTTAAACTGCTATAAAAGAAATGTTCTGAGAACAGCAACATGGAAGAGAAATTCTGATGGCTGAATGGAGCCGTCCTAACAGATTCGATCATAGGCCATGCAGACATCAGTCAGGAATTCCTACCTGTCTTCCTTTATCCTTGCCAGCAAGGGCTCCAGCCATCCTAATGTGCATTCACAGTGTGCATCGAGAAAAGTTATGACCTGCCCTTTTGAAGCAGCTGCTCCTCGAAGACGGGCACGGATTAACCCAGAGCGTTCTTCCATCCTAATAATTTTTACTGGCACTTCTAAATTTTTCACGTAATTCTCTAATGTCAACTTGAGAAAATCTGTAACATGCAATTAGAATTTATAAGAACAAAGGGAAAATGTTTCGCTTTTAGAGACATAGCAGAGACACTGCTGAGATGTAAATTCAGTACACAGCAATGGTGGCCACTCTTGTCAATTTTTTTTTTTTTTTTGAGACAGAATCTCAAGCAGTTGCCCTGGGTAGAGTGCTGTGGTGTCATAGCTCACAGCAACCTCAAACTCTTGGGCTTAAAGTGATTCTCTTGCCTCAGCCTTCCAAGTAGCTGGGACTGCATCCACCACAACGCCTGGCTATTTTTAAGTTGTAGTTGTCATTGTTGTTGGCGGGCCCAGTCTGGATTGGAAC
Source organism: Galagoides demidoff (assembly GCA_963574575.1). Lineage (NCBI taxonomy): Eukaryota > Metazoa > Chordata > Mammalia > Primates > Galagidae > Galagoides > Galagoides demidoff. The sequence continues at coordinate 55,499 of CAUYQV010053295.1, read as the reverse complement.
TGCCAGCTCTGGTGTATGTGGCTGGTGCCTTAGCCACTTTAGCTATAGGTGCTGAGTTGCTCTCATCAATTTTGTTTGCGTTGGATTAAATAAAAGAGATTTCCCAGCTAATTAATGTTGCAGATCCGCAAAGTCATATAAAGGCTCAAGAATATGATCAATTTGGCTCGGCGCCTGTGGCTCAAGTGGCTAAGGCGCCAGCCACCTACACCCAAGGTGGTGGGTTCGAATCAGACCCGGGCCCCCCAAACAACAATGATGGCTGCAATCAAAAAATAGCCGGGCTTTGTGGTGGGCACCTGTGGTCCCAGCTACTTGGGAGGCTGAGGCAGGAGACTCGCCTGAGCCCAGGAGTGGGAGGTTGCTGTGAGCTGAGATGCCATGGCACTCTACCCAGGGGGATAGCTTGAGGCTCCTGTCTCAAAAAAAAAAAAAAAAAGAATATGATCAATTTAACTGGGGAGGGGGGAGAGACATCTTTGAAAATCACTTTGGGTAATTTTTTTTTTTTTTTTAGGTTAGTAAGTGCCAACATAAGAAAAACTAAAATAATTATTTACTTATTCTAGAGTTGGCACTGATGAGCTATATTGATGAAAATTTGACAAGAAGTTGCCAGATTTGTGAAATTATAATGCAAATACAGATCATTGTCTAGTTATCTTTTTGACTGTAACAAAGCTTTCTAATTAAATAATACAAGAAAAATAAATTATACCTCTTTCACTGGCATCATCTACCAAGATGACTTCAGAGAGCAGATAGTGTGGGGAACGATTTATCACGCTGTACACAGTTCTCAGGAGAGTGCTCCAGGCTTCATTATGAAACACAATAACTACACTCGTGTTGGGAAGTTCATCAGGGTAGACTTTTGTCTTGCATCTGGAAAAGAATAAAGAAGAGGGATATTAATAAATTCATGTCTCATCCTGATAATTACAAGAAGAAATATCAATAATAACACAACTTAAGAAGTGCAAGCTCCTTACTAAGGAAATGTTTTGTGAATACCTAAAATCATTTTCCTTTTTATAAGTGCTGTGAGTAACCACTTGGCATTTTGAAAATTAAACATGAATAATTATTAGGATTTTCCTTTAACTCCTGGAGGGAACAAAGCAGGATGATTTCCAAAAGTCTAAGGAAAAAAAATCAAAGAAGGCTAAAATAACATTCTAAGACAGATTGTCAATAAAAGATCCAGGACAACAGGGACAGATAAATTCATTTAGCGGATATAATTTCATTCTTTGTTCTGAAAAAAAAAAGAAAGAATTACTATATAACTCAAAAAGTCATAAGAACATAAAGAGACATGGGTCCATAGGGTTTTGATTCATGTAAAATGGAGATTATTTTTCTGTTCTGAAGTCTAGTCATGTATGATTTTTATTCCATTTGAGAATGCGATAAGCCATTTCTACTTTCAAGAAAACATTTAGGTTCTTTTAGATTCAGAATCTATTAAATGCATCCTGCCCCCTAAAATTTCCTTCATTCCTGGAGATGAAGAAGGGAAATGGGCTCCCCGCACTTCTGAAACATTACTGTGCATAGGTGTTACCTGGGTGTTCATTAAAGAGCAGATGCTACTTCATTAGATCTGGGGTGGATCCTGAAATTCCACACTTCTAAAATGCCCCCAGATGATTCCGATGCCGCTGGTCCCTAGAACACACTGACTACTAAGTGGTTACGTCACAACCGTCATTACTTTTAGAAGTTCAATGTTGTGAGAAAGCTTTTAATGTTGCTTGTAAATCCAAAAGACTTCAGATTTTTCTTTTCAAGTAATCAATCCAAAAAGCTATGCTTGGACAAATAATACTGCTCAGTGCTCTAGGTGGTCATGTCCCATTTAACATGCAGGTATCTGTTGCTCCTGTCAACTTGTCAACATTCAGACATTTCTGCCATGTAATTTTAAATCACTGTGATTATACATTATAAAAAAAATGTCATGGGATATCTGAAGCTGTCATAGAGGTTTACTTGTTTTTTCAAGTAAAATATTCTGGTAAGCTAGAGAATGAACCATATTTTCTAAAATAAAAGAAACCAGATGATCCTTTCTCCCACTTAGGAATGATCTCAGACTGATACAATACAGCATTGTTAAGATTACTTTCCTTCACGTGTAAAAATGTGCAATAAAAGTGGGAGACAAAGACACATAATAAAAAAAAATGCTGATGGTGTGCCTGTTGAGATCTTCAGGATCCATAGCAATGATCTACAATATCACCTACACAGGAAACTCTCCTGTAATATCATCACGTAAAAATGTATAAATACTTCGATTATAACACTTTTAGCATATATCACTTGAAAAAAATTCATTGAACATCCACAACACAAAAGACATTATGTATATAAGAAAATCAAAATGCAGGGGTGGGAAAAGTAATTAGATTCATAGTCATCTTTCTCATGTGGGGGGCAGATTCCAATGATTTTTATGGGCTTCACTATTTAACTTTCTAAACGAACTTGGAAAGCCAACTTGGTAAATGAGAAAGGTTCTCTCCATGATTTCTCTTAAACCTTCATTCTTACGCCTTATCAACAGAACTCACCACTTTTCGTATGTGAAGCCGAGAGTATGGTAAAGATGATTATCATCATCAAAAACACAAAGTTGGAGAAACTGGCTGAAAGCTATCCTACAGCCAACAGCCATGGGCCACTGGTTTAACCCAAGGATTATGGTAAATAAAGGCTGCTCAGCATCATTTTGAAAAAAAGGGATTTCATTTACAACAAAATCTTTTGTGTATAGCACTAAATGTAACAATTAGATGAATTATTTAAAATATCAAAATAAAAGTAGATATCTAGATCAAGCATTTTAAAACTATTTCTATCACACTTAGCTTTGATAATTAAAAAATTCATTTACAAATGTTAACTTTACATTCATTACATGTGTCCACATTATAATGAATTAATTTACTATTAATGCAGTTAATATGTTTACTTAGATAACATTTTCACTATGTCATTGTTTAGTGTAGCATTAAAATAAACCATAACAAATGTATGTATCAATTCTCCCTCTTCTTTCTGTATAAATAGTCTTTCATTAAAGGATACAACAGTTCAGTTATGTGAGATAAATAATTTCTGGAGACCGAATAATGTATAGTATGGTGACTATGTTTAATAATACTATATTGCCTATTACACTTGTAATAAGAGACTGGATCTTAAATCTTCTTGCTACAAAAAAATATGTCAAAACATAAGTCACACATCTTAAATACACATTATTTTTATTTGTTAAGTATACCTAAATAAAGTTGGGAAAAAAGTCATTTAGCAAAGAAGATTTTTGTATAATGATAAAATAATTTATAGGGTAATTCTTAAACTATGCAAATTAGTTATTTTATATGTCAGTTTATCCAGTTATCTTAAATGCACAGATTTGTATAAATAAGAATTATGCTCTTTATGATTCCTGATGAGTTAGTGATGTACTGTGTTGGTGTTTGTATTTCATCAAAGATTTTGTTTCACCTATGATAAAATAAGCCATGGTTTATTTATCATGAGGAAAGAAAAAAATCTCATCGAATACACTACAGCACAACACTGGCATGCTGAACTTACAATACTTGCAAAGAAAGGAAAGTTTACTTTCATTTAATTCTATAATAATACACCTGGGGCCTTTAGTCTTGGCTGCATGTTGGAATTATCCACGAGCTTTAAAAAATACGATGTGCATGTTTCAGTCACAAATATCCTGATAAAAGTGTCCAGGTGTGGCCATAGGTAATGAGATTAAAATAATTCTTTCTTAGGGATTTTATTTTATTTTTTAGAGACAGAGTCTCACTTTATTGCCCTTGGTAGAGTGCTGTGGAGTCACAGCTCACAGCAACCTCCAACTCCTGAGCTTAGGCCTCAGCCTCCCGAGTAGCTAGGACTACAGGTGCCTGCCACAACACCTGGCTATTTTTGTTGCAGTTTGGCCAGAGCCGGATTTGAACCCACCACCCTCGGTATATGGGGCCGGTGCCCCAATCACTGAGCCACAGGTGCCGCCCAGGGATTTTAATATGAAGTCAAGGTTGAGAAATGTTACCTGAAACTATTTAACAGAAAGACAGATTTTTTATATGCAAAGCTTTTTGGTTAATATCAATGTTTTAGATTAAGGTACATGAGGTTAACATCGCACTGTGTTTCTGTTGGAAGAAAGTGAGAAAACCCTGTTTGTTCCGAGTGCGAGGGCCCAGAAAGCCTCCCGCACACTTCATTCACAATCTCTTCATCTGGATGCACATTTAATGTCCTTCCAAACTTCTATTGGCTGTTGATTTACAAATATATTAAAGAGAGAAGATGAGGATGAAATCCTGTTTCTAACATCTGTAACATGGAAATGTGTGAGATAGTCTACCTATTTGTCATCTTTCCCCCCTTGGCTAAGCACGCATTAAGGGAACACAAACTGTCAGAAGTTGATTTTATCCTCTTAAAACCATACTGATGTTTTCAGATGAGCTACTGAAAACAACAGGCCACATCAAAGAAAGAAAAATTGACTCTAAGATGAGAATGTGAAATCGCAAAGGGTCCATGATTACACAGTGGTTCAGTTAGACCCAATCCGTTTAGGACTCCAAACAAAGGCTGTCAGCACTACAGTTTGTGTGACTTGTTGGATTGCTGCTCAGTGAGTCAGTGTTTACCTCTTCCTGCTTCAATCAAAGAAGATTAATAACAGTAATTAAAATAAAGACTGGCCATGCAATTCCTCTAGATGTTTTTAAGAGCTATGAGAATTGCAGAATTCTTTGTCATTTCCATGTTTCTTAATCATTAACATCCATATTCATAGAGAGAAATGTCATCATTCTCCAATACATTCATGCAAAGAAAACTTGGACAACCAGAAAGTAGTTCTTTCATAATAACTGAACAGCCTGGGGCCTCAAGCAAGATGAAGCAGTATATTTTACATGGGTTTCTCAATGGTGATTTACATTTACAATGTGTTAACCTTTCAAACATAAGTTTCTATGTCATAATTATGTGTATAATTCAATAAAATCTCCAGATTTTTTGTTTATCTGCCCCCACACACCTGTATTTTAACATTTAGGCAGATGCTGTGTTCATCCTTGGCCTATTTGCTACCAGATCCATTTGCTGGTCCTTCTGTTTTCCTCTACGTCAGTGGCTCTCAACCTTCCTCATGCCACAACCCTTTAATACAGTTCCTGTGGGTCATGACCCAAGATTGAGAACCGCTGCTCTATGTGTTGATGGGGGTGGTGAGGTGGGTGACTGGGCAGGATATGTTTACATGACTCCTTCACTTCTTGGCTACTCCACAGGGATCCAGGGTAGGACATACCTGTGTTAAAAGAGACATAAGCAGGAAGGCATGGACTTTTCTCTATCCTTCCCTAATCCCATAGAAGACTATTAGAAGACTATTCAGTCCCCTTCCCTGGCCTTGTACCTTGCATATGTCTCAATATTTTTATTTATGATACTCTTTCACAATAATTTACATAATCTAATTGACTAGGAGGATCCTTAAAAAGAAGGAAAGTGGAAAGGTTCATCTTATTTATAGCTGCTTCTCCAAAATTTAGCATTCTATATGTCACAAAAATACATTTAATAAGATGTTGAATAAATATGGTCTTCACAATGAGGGAGGTTATTGCATGAATTATTAACAGATCAACTCCTCAATCACTTATCTTCATTATTACATATGAACCATGAGTGTATAAATGCCAATTCATTTATTATTGTCCTTTCTGTCATTGATTTTGTTTTTCTAGAACTAGGAAAAATAAATAAAGGATAGGAAAGGGAAAGAGTGTAAGAAACTGAATCTGCAAGTCATTCTATTATAATAGATTCCTGCCAATCCTAAGTAACATAATTATGAAACTCTTTGGACACCTTGGAGCGGTATCTGTCTAGAATACCTATAATTGTCTCGTCATACTACCATTTAGGACTGTAAGTAAACTCTCTAAGCTTCAATTTTGTCATCACCTAAACTGGAATAAGACTACTGCCATACCTGTATTGCAAGTATTTTGTGGGCAACAAATACAATTATAAAGGAAAGATATAAATGCATTATGTTATTATGTTACTCTTACAATATGAATGACTGCACAGAATACAGAGATAAGCTGTCTAAAATTATTTAGGCCAGTCTTGCAGCCGGTAGGATTCTGGTCATTGCCAGGGTTCTAATGACTTTAACCTTAGTTTCCTGGCCTTGCTTCTATCTTATTCCTCATTTCCAATGCAGTTTAAATGACAGACTTGAGTGTCCAGAACATCCAGGCTTGCGCAAAGCTTTGTTTGCTTGTCCAGGCTAACGGTGTGGAATAATGGTCCAGACTCTTCATTTCCTTTCAGCTCTTCTAAATCATGTATTACCCCTAATCTCAAATTCCTTTTGGCTGTCACTGGCTGCCTGCTGCTAGATCTTCTGGCCTAGCTACCTTAATATTTGTTAGATATTTTCAGCTGGAAGAACCCAGAGTTTCATGCTTTGCCTGCCTGCTGAGATCTCTGCTTCTTGCCTGCTCATGAACATTCATGAGCTATGTGCCAACTCTCCCCTCTCCCTACTAACTAAGGCTGGGACTATCCCCCGGACTTGCTCCACCTGTGGGCCTGTCTGATTCCCAGATCTTGCAAGTCTCATCCAGAGTCCGGCTATGTCCTCTTCCTTTTTAAAGTAATACCAGAATAAGAGAAGCCATGATAGATGACTAATAGTTACCAATCTCTTAACTATGTAGCAGACATTGCACTGTGTATTTTATAAGGATCTTCTCATTTGATCCTGAGAACTGAGACCTCCTGCAATCACACAGGCTAACCCTAATAGGGCTACAAGATGCTAAGAACTCATAACTAACTTCATTTCATGCTTCAAACACTTTTACAGAATATAGTATTCAAACAATAAACTGTTCAAACAACCCTTTTCTCAGAGGAGAGGTTGCTCTGGGTAAACTGTTGTCTTCACAGGTAAAAAAAAAAAAAAAAAAAATATATATATAAATAAACACACACACACACACACACACACACACACACACACAAGGTGTATAAAAAGTTTGTGTGCAATTGAAAATAGTGTGGAATTTCAAACTTTATGGCCACTCTGTATATACCTCTATGGGACATACTGTTTGCTTGTGAATCAATCTCAGGGCTCTCTTATAATGCTTAACAATCCTGGACTGTAATACTACACACTTGGTGACCCTCTTGCCTCAGCTTCCTAAGAAGCTAGGATCATATTCATATACCACCATACCCAGCAATTTTGGGGTTTCTTTTAAGTTTTTTAGAGAAAGGGGTCTCCTACATTGCCCAGCCTGGTCATGAAGTCCTGGCCTCAAGTGATTCTTCCACTTCCATTTTCCAAAGAACTAGCATTACTTAATAAATGTGAGCCACCACACCTAGCCCAAGAAGTGCAATTTATAATGGGCTGCACCAAGGATTTGGTTAATCCTTTTGGTTTTTACTAAAATTATAGAAATAAAGCTACAGTACAAATAGCCACCTTTTATAGATTTACATTGCTATGTATTTTGGTGCTAGTGGAGGGTCTTTAAAATAACAGAAGTTATTTCTCATTTTCAATAAATTCAGTGATTCATGAGAGTAGTAATGAAAGTTTAATGCAAAAAAGAAACAAAATAAAATCCACCATATGTATTTAAACTCATAAACACAGATTTTTTTTCTTTAAGAAAGTAACCATTTTATTTTACTTTTTAGGAGATGAGATCTTGGGTCTAGCTGTGTTGCCAAGATTGTTTCCCCAAATCCTGGGCTCAAATGGAATCTCTTGCCGCAGCTTGCAGAGTAACTGAGACTACAGCTGTGTGCTATCATACCCAGAACCAAATTTTCACGGCTAGCATGGCATCCCACTGAAGGAGGAAACTGCCTTTGATAGAGCACTTGGGGAAGCAGTTATAGATTCCCAGGAAACAGAGGGGATCATTTACTGCTTTGAATTAGATAAGGGGATATTTGCATTGTTCCAAGAGGTCTTTAGGTGGGGAAGGCTAAGAAAAGGACCAGAAAGACAGTAGGGAGAGGAAGTGAGCAAGTAACAAGGCCAGTGGGTGTTCCTCAGTGGTGTGAAAGCTGGAAGTATTTAAAGATGAGTAATGTCTAAAGGTCAGATAATGCATCCCTGCCTCCCCCTCCTACTGTCTATTAACTTTGGCCTATTTGTAAATGCATTGCATTAGTGATTTCATGACTATGTCTCTAATTTGGGAAAGAAGTCAAGTTTAGTATCTGGATTGCACTGAGAGGAACAGAGAAAGCAACCTCAAAAGCAAGCACACAACAGTTGCATCTACCAGGAAATCGAATAAATTTAACAAAGTACTCTGAAACTCTTCAGATAATTTGAAGTTTAAGCTAACCTCAGCTTGACTTTAACACACCAATGGTATACTCGGCTGACATCAAGATTATTTTAAAACATAAATTTATCATGGATCAAATTTCTAGCAAATAAATGACAATCATATGTTCCCATTGGAGTTACCTCTGTGATGTCAATAGTTCACAGTCTCTTTTCTAAGACACAGAAATGAGGAAGATATCTAGAGTATTGTATAGGTAAGTTTTATATCATTTCTATTGTGAAAAACTCTGAATAATTATTATTCAGTTCTATAGCTAACAGTAAAAGAATATCATTCAAAGACTTCTAAGGGCTGTAGCCTTTGTTGCTTTCAAACATTAATTTATGAGGCGGTCTCCCTGTGTAACCTCTGAATTTAACGTTTTCATGTTCTTGAAAATACTTAACAGCTACTTGACTAGAATAAAGGTGTTTATTGCATGTGATAATTAAAATTATCATGACTTTGCAACAAAATTAATCACGACTGCCATTCAGAAGATTAAATTCTTATATTTATAAGTAACAATAACATTGAATTTCAAATCAATAAGTCAGCTCTCTCTGAACCAACATCAGTAGAAATGTGAGATCGTCTGAGGTGATTTATAGCATTCTTCTGCCCTCTATGGCCTTATCCAACTCAACTGATAATCCTGGACCTTACGTTTTTACCTTTCTAAACTATGAAACCACCATCCACCCAGGTACGAAGATAAAATATCTGATGTTGGCTTTACAACGTTGCCGTTGACATTATGAGTCACCAACCTTTAAATTATTGCATGGGGTCAATATGGTACATTGATGTAATATTCTTAATGCTCAAAATATATTCTCTTTGTTGTAGACCAACATGCAATTCCAAGCATCCTCTCCTTAATTCAAACATTTTTGAGGGCTTTTCATGGCCTAGTGATGAAATAGAAAAGATTCACAAGCTCTGGCTCAGTCTCGCTTCTTGCTACCTTTTCTCACTATTCTTTTTAACTCTTTAGCAACATTGATGATCTCAAAGTCCCTTTAGGAAACAAAACTCTCTCATTCATTTATCTCTTTATAGCTTTAGAATTCCCTCTATTTGGATTTGTTTCTTACCTGAAAAACTCATACACATTGCCCAAGTTAGGGTGAAGTCATACTTCCCCTGTGAAACCCTCAATTTCCCCTAAGATATTCAACTGTCCCTTCTCCTTGTCATCTCCCAGTATATTTGACATATGTGTTCACCTTTCCTTCTCATATAAGTGGGTTATTGGGTTATTCAATCCACTTGTGGAATAGAGCCATTCTGAAGTTAGTCAAAAAATCTTTATCCTATTATAGGTACTGTTTTCAAATCAAAATCTGAAAGTTTCCTTGGAAGGATCCCTTTCCTCCTAATGTTTCTTTAATAGGACTTTTCAGCTATACAATTCTTATATACTAAACATATGTTGGTTGTAGGGTGTGTAATCTTAAGGCAAGACACAATTATTAATAAGAAATGTCTGAATAGTCAAGTGAAGCCCTTTATCCGGAGTGAATTGTGATAAGATATGATGTTTCAGAATAAAAATGTCTGTCAGACACAGCCTGGTTCTGGCAAGGGGCAAGGATGCTTGTTGCCCTGGGGTGCCTAATATAAGAAATACTAACAGACGAATCGATGGTATTTGTGAGGGATATTATCAGCTACGAGGGACCAAATCTAGGGATGAATTCAGCCTAACAGTCCATGAGAGGTCACAGAAAGCAAGAATTCACTCCTGGAGAAACGAGGCTCCTGATGTTGTTGGAGTGAAGATATTCACACGAAAATGCAGGACACAAATTTTGTCTATGGTTCACAGCACAATGCAGGAACTAGTTCCCAAGACCAAAGCAATCCTGAAAAAGATACACAGGATTGGGCAAGATGTGAAATGAAACAATAATTAGGGCCACAACCAGCCTACAGGTTGTGTGATTAGGAAAAAAAAAAGTGCTACCCTGGACAGTGGAGTTTTGCCACCATAGACTTAACAGCAAATGAAGCCATTGTGTCCAGACAGAGGCAGTGAGACAGCCCCTCCTAAGCAGAGTGCACTCATTCACTCTTTCAGCTGGTGTCTGTGCGCAGTGCATGCACTGGATAATCTGCGTGTGTGTCCTGAGCCTAGAAATCCTTAAATCACCCTGACTATGAAGATAGCTTGTTCTGTTTCTAGAGGCACAATAGCATCTTTAGATCAAAGAATTAGGAACAGAATGAAGTGGGACAGAAAGGCAGGCAGATCATTACATTTTACTTAAATAGGGACAGTGTGGAGAGTTTCTCTGTATTGAGTAAAATATGTGGGCTTCATGAGAATTTATTTTTTATATTTGGCTCAGATTTTTTTTTATTTATTTCTATCTTTAATAACTATAGAGTACTATAATCAATATCTAGCTAATCAGAAGTGATATTCAATAATATTCTACAGTTGAATATCATAGATTTCTGACAGTGAAGAAATGCTTCAAGGAACAGCCATACTTTGTTTCCAGGGCATGGAAACTTAAACACTATTTCTTATGTTTACAAAAACATTAAAACACATAAGCAAGAACAAAATTATGATTGTTTCATGTGAGAAATAAGTGAAGAAACTAAAGCATAGGAACTATTTTGTCATACCTACTAAAATAACATTCTAAAAACATCAAATAGTAATTGCAGAGTTTACCTGCTGGTAAATTAAGCATCAATGAAAAGATTGTATACATAATCAATTTCTCTCTGGTATGAATTTCTCATGCCCGGTTCTTACAAAACAAATTATTTATTTATTTTCTCTCCACATTATTTTCCTATTGAGTACAACCACTGCTATCCATGGCAGTAATAAGCACTTCATTATGAGAGGATGAGAGATTGGACTGGTGTTGACACATTATCAAATTTAGATAAGCATTTTTTTTTTTTTTGCAAGAATACAACAGAGGTGATACCATGTCCTTAGTGTATCAGAGGAGGTGATAAAGAATGTTGATTTGTACCGTTACTTACACAACTTTAATCATTTAAGGAAGCTAGTGTCCTCCAGGTTTCTCCACTGTGAAGTATTTTCACTTTCTAAGAAACAAGTATCTTGGGAGGAGATACTTTGAGATTGTAAGTTCTCCTGTTTTTATCAAAATTCCCCTCCCCCTTGTTATATCATCCATTGATGATTACTGCCATAGTAGGCATCACGTCCGTGTATTTTTCATATATTTAGAGAGTAAATTCCTAGAAGTGGAATTGCGAGGCAGAGATAAATGCACAGTGTTTTTAGACTTTGACAAATCTCTCACTATAATAATTTACCAATTTGCTTTCACATCTCACTAATGTGTGATGGTTTTCTTTTCCCACAGACTTGTAAATGGAATTTGTCATCATCCCTTAAAATTTTCATTCTGATAGGGGACCATAGATTGCTTAGCAACGTTCTGACTTACATTTTTCTAGTAAGAATGAACATTTTTGAATATGTTTAAAAGTCAATTTTATATCTTTCTCTGTGTGAATATCTATTTTCGTCTCGCTCACTTTTGTATTAAAGGCTTTTTGTCTATTGGCTTGTTTTGCTTTGAATCCTTTCAGTGTTTCAGAGATGTTGATAATGGTATCAGCCCTGTATTTGTGATGATATCTAGATGTGTTTTATAGTGCTTTGATATTTGCCTTTTCATTTTACTTATTTTTTGCTATGTAAAACGGCTTTTGAAATATATGTATTCAGATATATCAATATTTTCTCTTATTGCGTACGCGTCATGACCACAGACAGAGAGCAGGTTACAGAGGACTTTAGCTTTAAAAAAAAAAAATAGATTGCTGATTGTACTAGACTTATGCTTTTATTATAATGTGAGACTTGGGTCTAATTTTACTGTTTTCAAATGACTAAACAGTTGTCTTCACATCACTTATTAGTGCTAGTACAATGATTTGAGATGTCCCTTTTATAATATATTAAACTTCTATTTTTTACTTATCTCTACGAGTTCCGTATCAATGTTTCTGTTTATCCATGCTCCATTATCAGATTGTTTTAATAGCAGAACGTTATGCCATGTTGTTAATGTCTAGTGAGATTTGTTCTTTCTTGTAACTGTTACCTTTGCTTTTCTAGCTATTTTAGTATGTTTGTCCAGTGTGAACCCAATATCCATTCTCATACATCTATTTTTATACATATCAAAGTGTTAGCAAATTCCTCCCTGAATTTTACAGTATGCTTTATACTAGAGTTTGATTTTTTTTTCAGGTTTCTTTTGCTGTAATATATAAATGCCTAGAGCTTAAGTACACTTTTCCTAAGCTTTGGTAAATGCATTACCTGTATAACCTAAATTCCCATATGATAATGTGAAACATTATCAGCACTGCAGATAATTTCTTCACAGGAAACTTTTCTGCCCCCTGCACCAACCACTTTCTTTGCTTGTATCGCCATATAATTATTTTGCCATAATAGCCTATGTCCGTGCTCTGTTCTACAGGCCTTCCTTTCTTTTCCCTTTCTCTACACACACACCCACAGGCACTACCCCTCCTCCTTGGCAAAATCTCCCAAATAATAGAAACTTCTCTTTTTACCAAAAATTCTGAAGAATGGCCTTAATGATCATTTTCTGAATTGTAATGAATAATTGAAGTCAAAGCAATCTCCATACACCAACTCTTCCCTTCCCATTATTAACAACTCATAAATGCCCTGAACCGCAACTGAAAAGTAACATGCCTCAGTGACTGTAAGCAATATCGAAATGACAGACATAGCTATTCTTAATTTCAACCGAATGCTAGTTAGGAGTCGTAACTATTGAAGGCTGAGAAGCCTGAGTGATAAATACTTTTGCCTGCATTAAGATAATTTCTAGAGAATTTGTTTAAAAGATGAATGATAAATTTCAACAAAGGTTAATCAGCTTTTCACCTGAAATTGCATAATAAAAAGAAATAGTGAATATAATCACTCTTAAATAGATTTGGTATCTGTCCAACAGCCTTCTATGCTGCTGATCTCTCTCATTTTAGAACTGTCTACCATATGGCATGTATTTACTTATTTTCCTTACTAGAAAATTTCACATGGAAATCATTTATAAGGATTTTTATTTTCTCAAAAGAACTGAAAAAGGACATGAAATATCAAAATAACTGATTTCTCTTTTAAAACCATACTTAATATTTAAGACCACTTTATTAAAAAGCTCAAGGTGGATACTCGTATGCTACAGAAATTCTAGATTGTATATTTAAATAATTCAACCCAGAGCTACAATTTGTGATTTAATATATAGAAATTACATGCTTAAACCAAAAATGCTCTCTTGCTACAACACGTAAACACTAAAGTCGATGCAGAAATTATCTTAATTTGATCTTCTTTATGATTTATTTAATGAATACATTCTTACTTCATTCATAAATAAATTCTTATAGAATAAAGTGAAATTTAAAAAAATGTCTTTTCTTTTTTGGACACACATAACCCCTACAGCTTTAAAGATGCTTCTTCTCTTGCTAATTCAACCTAATCTGTGAATTTATAATTGCTGAGCCAGTCTCTGCTTGAAGAGACAACATATGTTCACTTAATCCCCCTTTTCTACCTTCTTTTCCGAAGCAATGATGACATTTCATCGATTTAGCTTCTATTTCTTCATGAAACCCCTGTTTCATTAGTTTCCACATGAGTTAGACTCTTGGTGCCAGCATTTAGATTTACTTCCTGAATATCAACCCAATTTCCCTTGTAGAATGTTACATCCACAGAGACATGAAGCTCTGTGATCTGGGAAATGGATGCTCAGATCTGGGACATACTAAAGAATGATGATCCCTAAGAAACCACTGTACTTGCTACCATGAACAAAGCTCTATGTGAGTGTGTCTCTACTCCCTCATTTTATATTTATAATCGTGTACAGAGAAACATAGACCCTTAAGGTGCCTCATAGACCATGTAATCATATCTTTAATTTTATGGATGGGGAAAATGCATCACAAACAGGGAAATGACCTGGCAAAAGTCTTGCAAATAGCTAATAGTTGTGCTGTCACCAGAATTCAGTCTTTGAACTCTAAAACAGTGACCTTGCCTCTGTAGTGTGTCTAAGAGCCACTGGGGAAACACACAAATAAAATGAAAATGTCCTACATATTTCCCCTCTCCTAACTATACAGCAACAGACCAAGACCAAAAGGAATGGGCCAAGTCAAAATTTATTCTGTGCTTTGTCAAAAATCATTTTAGGAATTAAAATAATATGACACTTTGTTTAAGTTTTGTAAAGTCACTCCTTATTCAGTTTTCATCTTCCACTCTGTTGATCTTTCATAATGTTGGCTGCTTAGTGTACAGTTTTATTAAAGCAATATAGCGCCGATGGAGAAAAGTAGTGAAATATTTGAAATACTTCTCTCATTGACTGATAATATATATAATTCATGGTAGAATATATTATAACATTCTTTTAGGAATTTAAATTTTGCCTAGCCTAAATATTAGATTTCACTAAATTTCTTATATAAGATTTATAGACAAATACTCCATACTGCCTTTTCTGGGGAAAGTGGTATCAGTCTGTAAATTTTGCAAAGGGAGATGTCAGGAAAAGAACAAATTTATGTAGGGAATAAACGCTGGGGACAAAAGATTGAAAAGTGAGTTTCTGAAATGCTAGTAAGATGTACCTGCCCGCAAAATTTTAAGTTTTTCCTAACATAACAAATCTTGAATTGAAGCAAGTATAAAAGAAATGTAAACTATCACAGATAAATGTTGAGTGGTTGCATCTTTCTCATCAAGACTCTATAGTCCTTGTGGGGCCTCGTGGGAAAAAGGAAAGGCCACTGTGGCCCCACTTCAAACACCAAGAAACAGCAAACAATGTCCAAAACAAACCAGTGATGTTTTCACTGAGGAAAAGGAGAAACATTTAAATGTCAGTATCTGTGCTCTTAAAGAGAATGTGTCCATCATAAGGAAGGCTTCAAGAATAGTGAATAGTATTTGAAATCTAATTCCTTTTTCCACATGCTGCAGGAAGAAGAGTTGTCATGAGAATCTGTTAGTAGAAGCCTCAAGTAGAATTGTGTTTCTTTCTCCAAGGAGAAACTACTGCTGTTGTTCTAGTTAAATTATTACCCAAAAAGGTCACTCCTGTCTCAGATCTCAAATGGAAAATTAGTCTATAATTATAAACTCCGGTCTCAGGGGGAGAAACCAATCTCAAGTCAATAGTCAAAAGAAATATATACCTATAAAATAAAACAGTTTAATTAGGTCAAATGCTATGTCATGGAATTATTCTCATAAGAATCTTAATTGTAATAGGTGCTGGCTTCATACACAGGGGTAGGATGATTCACTCGCGACTACTTATATTATGATTTGCTTTCTTAGTGGCATTTGAAAATGATAGAATTC
Source organism: Galagoides demidoff (assembly GCA_963574575.1). Lineage (NCBI taxonomy): Eukaryota > Metazoa > Chordata > Mammalia > Primates > Galagidae > Galagoides > Galagoides demidoff. The sequence continues at coordinate 39,635 of CAUYQV010053295.1, read as the reverse complement.
ATAGTAAGAAATTTTGTATGAGATCAACATTTGAAGAAATTTTACCACAAGTTAGTAATGTAAATATTTAAGTTAAAATTATGTATATATATATTTAAGATAGGAATGAAAAAAGTGAACAAAAGTCTGAAAAATTAAGTGGAGAGCTTATAAGCTCGAAGAAAATGACTTTAGAATTGCTGAGGAAATGCACTGGAAAGCAGGTGATTTCTTTCTTGAACACATCATCAAAATAATTAGTTTACTGAATGCCAAGATTCTTTACTAATCTTAGTATCTGGTACAAAGTTCTTACTCTACTTTCTAATCTTTACACATCACTTAAAATTTTCCTTTTCACTATACATGTAAATTTTTCATGGGTATAATTTGTGCTTAGAACATGTCAGAACATTCACTCATGGGGGAAATTGTTAAGTCCACTTGATTCTGGTCCTCACTGAGGTGGGGAGAGGTAAATGTCCAATAAAGCCAAACAAGCTCAAGCATCAGGGCCATTACTTTTATAGCTCATTTGACCCTTTACATCTAATTTTACATTCATAGCTATACATTTCTTAAAGAAGACCCCCCGCTAAAGTTTTACGCTCTACAAATCTGGATCTGCTCTGGAAGTCAAACATAATAGATTTGAGATATGTGCTATTTTTCATTTATCAGAAATTAGCTTGATCTTTGCTGGGTGATTCCTTTTCACCTGAAAGTCATATATGGCCACAGACTGAAGGCTTCAGCCTAAAGGTCACAAGCTCTGACAGAAAGAATCAGGGGAGAGTGACATTCTTTTATATCAGCAGGAAACCCAGAGTTCACGAAGCTGATGTGGCACTTTGATAGCTCCAGTTTCCAAACAGCATCCATTGCCAAGGAAATCTAAAGATTGCTCAACTGGGAGAAGGATTGGGCTGGTAAGTCATGGCTTCACTGTAAGCAGAAGTAGGAATAGCTTATATGTAAGACACATTTGAAATAATAAAATAAAACGAGGCATGCTATCAATGAACTAAATAATATTAATATAATTTACAAGTAGAATTTCCTTAAGAGAGTATGAGTAGTCAAATTTTGATCAAGAATTAGGTTTGGAAAATGTTAAGATTAGAATGATGGAGACAGGAAAGCAGACTAAGTGGCAGGCTTGGCACCAGATTGCTTAACTCAAATCTTGACTCTCTAATTTACTTGGGGTAGATCCTTGGTAAAGTGACTTACCCACCTTTTGCCTTAATTTCTTCATCTTGGAAACAGAATCACTAATAATATCCATTTCATAAGAATATTGGGTAGATCAAATGAATGGGCAAACACTTAGCACAGTGTCTGGATCATCTTAAGTACGCAATAATGTTAGCTATTAGCATTACCATTGTTATTATTTATAATCATTATTAAAATATGCTAGAAAATATATAAAATTAGAGATGTTTGAGTCTTTGTGATTAAATTTGACATCTGGTAAAAAATGAAGGAGTTGAAATCACTTCAGATTTTCAAGTATCATTAATACAGATATAAGATAGCCAAAGAGAAAGTGGTGTGGGCCAGGCAAGAACAGAGCTTATGCATAATTTGAAGGCATATGTTGACTTTGATAGTTACAAGACAGCATTTCAAACAGGAGATGAAATGTTTGATTTTGAATCTCTGCAGTTAGTCAAATGTTGAGATAGATAATGAAAAAGCATCAACAGACAATTGTTCACAATTTAGGCATAATGGATAAAGAAGTGTGTCCCCAAAATGAATACTAATATTTAAGATGTGAGAGTCAAAAGAGAAACTCATGGAGGAGCTGAAAAAGAACACAGAGAGAATTTGGATGAGATTCAAGATAAAATGACTTTTATGGAAGGCTTAGTGAAAAGCACGTGAGAAGAGAAAGATGGAAATGTCTCTTAGATTTCCCAGCATGGAGCCCCAATGTGAGACTAGGGAGAGGAGAATCAATAACAGCCTGGGGCTGGGCAGGGGAAGGTGCCAGGTTACACTGGGTAGGTAATAAACTGGAGATGAGGAGGTACAGAAGATTACTTTTACTACAATTTTGACTCATTGGGTAAGTAATAAACTGGAGATGAGGAGGTAGAGAAAATTACTTTTACTACAATTTTGACTGTCAAAAACGTGAGAAATAGCGCAACATCTGGAGAAGGATTCCTAATCAAGGAAGAGTATACTTTTTGCATGTTGGTTTGTTTACCTGATAGAAGCTACAGGAGAATGCTCACAGGCTCTGGAAAGAATCAGTAAGGAAGGATGGTTTGAAGACTAAGAAAAAAATGTGGTTACTGCCCCATCTTTGTCAATACCTGATTATAGAATACACAGAAGATCCCATGTTCACAGACTCTGCATAATCTGAGTGAAATCCTGGTGGGATTTTAATGCCCACGCTGACTACTAGAACTCTACTGATAAAAGTCGGACCCTTCTCTAGGTTCACTGATCCATGTATGTGCCCTTTTATTGAGCAATTCTGTGCCAAGTTTCTATTGTTGTTTCCTGAAATCTGATATAAATCCATACCCGAGGTGACATCCTGATGTCTTGAAAACTGCAAGGTCCTCCTATCTCCATCAGTATGTGCTTTTGCTGTCCCCATCTTCCAGCAGGTCATCCTGTTCTTCCCTTGCACTTTACACCTCCTAGACCCCTACTGCCTACCTAGGGTCTCATGGTGGACAATGTTGCACCTTGTCAACTAAGATCAGAATTGATTAAGTGAATGCAATTCTGTTCACACATTCTTTTAAAAATACATCTTAAAATGTTTTTTTTTTTAACTGAGGAATTTTTTTTTTACTTTACATTCTAGTTTATATACTTCTATGCAGTTTTAATTTCTTTCTTTTTTTAAACATGAGCATGCATTGCTCTCAGAATCATGAAAAAAGAACATTATTTTAATCTTAACATTGCATAATATTCATGTCACTGGAATGCTAATTCCTCAGTGAGGATATTTTTTTTCTTTTTTGATAGATATTTCTAAAGCTTTGTATGGGAGGAACATCATTTGCCTCATAAGTTTTCACAAAACTTATGAGGCAAATAACGGCCAGAACAAAAGTATAATATCATCTGATGTCAGTGAAATCAGGAGGTATATAAATTAGACTACAACATATGATACATAAAATGTATCATATATAAACTTTAAAATGTTGTTGATAACTCTTCTTTGCACTAATTTGTACAATTATATTTTCCCTTCAAACACACAGGCTGGTTTCTAAATGTATGGCCAGATGTAATCCCCTCCAGAAATAGTACTTTGCTCATTCTCATGTTTCAAAATAAGAAGTTAAATGTGAGTTATGTACTAAGTAATGAGAATTTCATCTCTAGCATCTTAACTTTACATTTTATCAGCTACTTGCCACATTCTTTAGAGGTGTGGTTCATAACAAGTAAGGCAAATGATAAGGTCCTTTTTTTAAAACCTCTGATAATATAAGATGTTGAAATATTTTTGTAGGACAGAAGCACATCAAGTGGCTTAATGAAAAGATAAATGGAAATAAAGGGAAGATTTTTCATGTAGCTACAATTATAAAGGATTTTTCAAAAAGGAAATAATAATGTAAGATTAATTATTTTAATAATGTAAAATTATGTTTGCATTTTCCTAATAAGTGTATGTGGAAACAAGAACATAAATGTATACAAAGTAGTTGTCCTGAAAATTCTACCTATACAAACATTCTCTAAATTAAAAACAAACAAACAAAAATATACTCCTATTATAATATTTTGGACTGTTGTCATTTAATGTCACTTTCATGAAAAAAAGGGTAATATTTTTGAATTTAAAAAATTCATAATGTTTTAAATCAAATAGGAGTTAAAATAATCAAAAAAATTCACAATGGCTTATAAAAAGTCAGGGAAAATAACGCAAAATTTACTTCAGCTGGAGGAAGTATGTTGAATAAAGCAACTACATATTTTTACCTTCTTGAATTTTATTAAATAAAAATGCTCCAAAGCCAATCACTATTTATATTGAGAAAATGATACAAGAAGACGTAAGGAAAATGGCCCTCTAGTGTCCCACTAGGTGATATAAATAGGTTTTTAGTTTTTAATGACAAAGTCCATTCAGTCACACTGTCAGCTGTCAAGGGTCATGATGATGACATAGTTTGAATGTAATCTTGAATACCAAATTCTCCTGGGGAGTTTTCAAACCCAAATAGAGTATTAATATTTTAGAGATTGCTATATTTAAAAAGGTTTTGAACAAAAAATTAAATAGATGCATGTGCGTATGTATCATAAGAGAGATAATATATAAGAAATAAGCCTAAGTTCACTGTACTATGTTAACAAATATTAAAAACAAATTTTCCAAAATGTAATAATCACTAACATTAACAAAATTTAATCAGTTTTTCTCATATAAAATTTTCTTTTTGAGACCAGAGAAACAATTCATTCCAAAATACCTGGTTTATCTCTTTTGGAATATTATCTTATAGAAATATAATACCTTTGTAAGGGGTAAGGGATCGTACATTGGGGTAATAAAGGGCAACTGGCACATTCCATCAAGAGACTCCTAGAATTGATAAATAATTCAGCAAAGTCTCAGTTTATAAGATCAATGTGTACAAATCAGTAGCATTTCTGTACACCAATAATAGTCAAGCAGAGAGTAAAATACTGTTCATATAAATATTTATAAATTTACTCTGAAGTATAAAATATATGATGAAGGATAATTTTTCTTCAATATTCAGGCTATGATGTCTAAGGTTAAAAGAGCAAGGCTTCTGAAGAAGAGCAAAAATTTCACCAAAATGCTCCCATTTGAATTTCAGCCTTTCAAAGATGGTTAATCATTTTCTTCTTCAAGCATTCATTACATAAACATTTATTTATGAATGAAATTATCTGGTAAGAGGTAGAGATTCAGGGGAAAAAAAAAGAATTCTTCCCTCTACAGAGTTTTAAATGGAAGAAAGAGAAACTTTGAGAGCTTTGATGACGGTGTTCTCTGTGGGTCATCAAACATAAAACACATGGGCAGAGAAGGGGATAGGGTGAATAACTACTGGCTGTAAAAGAAAAGCATTTCAGACAGAGCAAATCAGTATAAATACTTAAGAGTATGAGAGATCGTGGTTGGTGGAAGAACGTGTGGAGAGACAGAGCTGGAAAGATAAGTCAAAGCCCAGATTTCAAAGGATCTGTCACACCACCGAGAGGCACTGGGTTTATCCTGAGGGCAGCACTGAGCTCTTACAGCTGAAAGGGTTAGTTAACCAGGTCTTCATTCCAGAAAGATTATTCTGGTGGCAATAAAAGTTAGATTAGAGGAGAAAATAGCAAAAGTGGCATATTCAGGATTTTTTGTAACAGAAATTCACATCTGACAGAAATCCAGTTCAAATCAGTTCAGGCATAAAAGGGAAAATGATTAGCTCCTATAACTTGCAAAGTCACAAGAAAGCTAGAGCTTTGCACAAGCCCAGGTCCGTGGGGTCAAGCAAAAGAGTCTAGTGCCTACCTCCTCCTCTGGGTTTGATTTTTCTCTACGTGTGATCGGAGAATTAACCACCAGAAATTTTTGGCTTATATACACTGGCTCAGCCGCGCAAGTCTTCTAAACAATATTGCTTTCCCTAGCATCCCGAATCCAAGTTTGAGTGAATGCTCTTTTGGGTCACATTTAGTCACTGGACTCTGTGAACCTAATGTGGCCAGGGTAACAGACTGCTCTGAAGGGCACACTCATCAAAAGCGCCCAGAAGGCAGTTGGGGCAATTCTACTCCAGTCACACTGACTGACAGTGAGGGAAAGAGGAGTCCCTTCGTTATGAACTGGACTGATATTATTTAAATCAGGTGGGAATGAGAATAAGATGCAAATACAAAAATAGCACAATATGCAATGTACACAGGTTGGATCATCACATACTCATTTGAACCGGCTCTAGTATTTACTGCCTTCTCCTTGCTGGAGAAGAAAAGAAGTGAGGGAAGGACAGGGAGAAGAGAGAGAGAAAGAGAGGGTTGTGGGGGTCATAATTTAAATTATTTGCGTGATTGCATGTCTTCAAAAGCTACCCGCCTCAAACATTTTATACTGTTTCAGAACATAGGTTATTGAAAAGTTGCCTATACACGTTGCCTTCACTTTTTCACTGTGTATTCTCTTTCAAACGCAAATTAATCCGGCTTCTGAACCTGATATTCTAGAAGAGTTTCTTTAGAAAGTTCCACCAATAACATAATCTCCAAATCTCAATGGGCAATTTTCAATCCTTGCCTTGACAGATCTCTCACAGATTCTCATGCCTTTCTTGAGCTGCTCTCTCTCTGTGTTATCCTGTTTTCCTTGGCCGATGCTGTAAACCTCCTCAAGGCTAACTGAATCGTTTCCTCCTGTTTCATATTCTCCCCTTAAGAAATCTCATCTAGGACCTTGGCTTTAAGTACCACTTATAGTCATGTGCCACATGACGAAGTTTGGGCCAAGGACCAGCTAAATACATAGTTTATAATGTCCCATGGTATAGAATGCCATATTTTTACAGTGTCTTTCCTATGTTGAGTTCTGTTTAGCTATACAAATACTTATGTGTTACAATGCCCCAGTGTTCAGTGAAGTAACATACTGGGCAGGTTTGTAAACCAGAAGCAGCACTTTATACCATGCAGCCTGGTGAGTAGTAGGCTATGCCATTTAGTCTTGTGTAAGTATGCTCTGTGACATTCACACAAGGACAAGCAATGTGTTTCCTTGACTCTATCCTTGTCATTAACTGACTCATGAATGTAGTTGCTAATGACTCCCACATTTTTTCATGAAGTCCCCTAATCTCTCCTTCAGGGTAACAGCTTGATATATACATCTGAATGTCTCATAGGTGCCTAAAATTAACCTATCCAAAATTGAACCATTAAACTTGTCACTCTTCTAGTTTTCAACACCCCAATGATACCTGCATCCATTAGGTTATTTAAATCAGAAATCTGAGGGTCATTTCTACCATTGCCCCCACATGCAGACTGCAAAATCCATTCCCTAAATATATCTTGATTCCATCTTTTTTAGTCATCACTATACTTTCTTAGTTTAAACCACCGTATTTCCTTTATCAGTACTAGAAAAATAGCTTCATAAATGGTTTCTCCACTATTATCTTTGCCAACTCCAATCCATTTCTATACACAATTCAAAATGTTATTTTTAAAATGAAATAATGAGCATATCAATCCCCAGTGTGACACTGTTAAATGCTTCTTGTTGTACTAAAATGAAACACAATCTCTTTAGTATGGCCCTCAAGATTGTGCATAACATGAACTGTGCCAAACCACATTGTCTGGTATTCTCCTGATAACTTATACATTTAGGCACATTGCCCTTTGTTCAGTTCCTTGGACTGGTCAAGATGTTCCCAGCTTCAAAACATTTTTTATCTGTGCAATTTTAGTTCATTTTCATTTAGGTATCTGCTAGTCATTATACTGGCCTCAGGTTAGTATGTAATATCCCAAATGTATATTCTTCAAATAAGTGGGCCCTGAACAAATTATTCTTTTTCCCAATGCCCTATCTCTTCTTCCATTCCACTTATCACGTATCATAATTACATGCCCATTATGGCTTGTTGAGTTACCATCTGTCTTATTCTTAACTGTAGCCCTTACTAGAATAGCGGCCTCTTCTGGACCTGTCACTTTATAGTCAAAGCACATAGCAAATTTCTGGGTACATACATTTAACAAATAAATCAATTCATAAATATTATAATTCAAAATGCAGCTTACAGCTTATCATAACATGTTAATAGCATCCTCTAATACTGAAAAATTTATACAATACAGAAAACACAAAAAATGTGCAAAAATTATGAATACTACTGTGAAGATAGCTTCTTAAGATTCTGTAAACCAAGGGAATCAATTAAGTGGGAAAAGACACCCTATGAATTGGGAAAACATATCTGCAAATCCATAACATACGATAAAAGGTTAACATGCAATATATACAAGAAAACTTAAACAGCTCAGTAGCAAAACAGCCTGATTAAAAAACAGGCAAAGGAAGTAAATAGACATTTCTCAAAAAAGGCATACCAATGGGCAACAGATATATAAAAATATGCTCAGTATCATTCATCATTACAAAACAGGCAAATTAAAACCACAATGAGATATCATTTCATACTTTTCCTACTGGCTATTATGAAAAAAGATGAAAAATAGTGTTAGCCAGAATTTAGAATAATGGGAACCTTACTAAACTGTTGATGGAAATGTAAATCAGTGCAGCCACTATGAAAAACCATGTGATTTCTTAAAAACCTCAAAATAGAACACCGTATCATTCAGAAATACAATGGATTTGAAATCAGTGTGTTGAAAAGATATCTGTACTCTCATGTTTATTGTGGCACTAATCTTAACAGCTAAGATTTTGAATCAACCTAAGTACTCATCATTGGATGAATGTATAAGGGAAATAAGGTAAAAATGTAGAGTGGAATACTATTCTGCCTTAAAAAGAAGAAAATTCTGTTACTGTTACCACATGATGAACTTGGAGGACATCATGCTAACTGAACTAAACCAGGCACAGAAAGACAAATACCCCATGATCTCACTAATCTTAAACTATGGAACTCATGGAAGCAGAGAGAACAGTAGTGGTTTCCAGAGTCTGGCAGTGGTGGCAATGAGGAGATGTCAGCCAAAAGGTACCAAGTTTCAATGAGATATGAAAAATAGTATTTTTTTAGTTCTACTGCACAGCATGGTGACTATAGTTGTAATGTGTCATTTGAACTTGCTAGGAGAGGAAATTCAAATGTTGTTACTACAAAATAACAAACATTAGAGTCATTGGATATGTTAATTAGATTTATTTAGTCTTCCACATTGTATGCACATATATAATTATCATTTGTCAATCTGAAATTAAAAAATAAAGAATTATAAAATGATCATTCTGAGACAATATCCAAACAGTATACTATACATAGAAGACAATTTTTGAAAGGTTAGGTTTTTTTATAAAACATACACTGAAAAAAACTTCATGTCACAGAGTTAAGGGATAGGGAACATGCATCAGCATTATGTAAATGTTGGGGGGAGACATCAAGTTTCTTCTTTATAGTAAAGCAGTAAAAAATGTTATAGCTTAAAAAGAGCAAATCGTTAGCAGGAGCTAGCAGAATCTGAGTGCAATTCAGTAGAGTAAATCCAAATTTATAGATTCAGTCAGAAGTTATTAACCTAAAGTCCATCCGTTGGGTCCTATTCCCTGAAATCATATGAAAAAAGTTTGTATTTATTTGCATGTAAGCATTTTACTTTGAGGAAAAGATTCTTAGCTTTCATTAAATTCTCCACTGAGGTTTGTGACCTAAAAATAGGTCAACAACCGCCACCACCACGGAAGCCACTCCATCCTCAGATTTAATTAAATTGGTTTTTATGAAGGATTTACGTATTCTCATTTTTTACAGTTAGAAGCATATGCTCTCAGTTGTTGGTACTGTTTCTCTCTTTTATACTGAACTTTTAAGTCTATTTTTATTTAGAAAACTTTAATTCTTTCTGTTTTTTTTTTTAATATCCAAATATTGTAAAGACTCTGAGTCTTGATCTGGAATTGGGACTGATTAAAAGTTTCTCACCGATGTTTGTATAGCCGTACAGAGAGAAGGGTTCAAGGTGACTGACTAGAAGCATTTAATGCCTGTTCTTCCCCTCAGAGGAACCAGAATAGTGTATAAAAATCACACTCTGAGTACATTATTCAAGAAAGAATGCTGGGATTCAAAAAAGAAGTGATGGAGGACACCACAACCTGGGAAGGAGGAGGAGAGGCCGTGTCCCTGGCTGGGATTGGCTGGGAGACAGGAGTGATTTCTTAATGTGAGGAAGGGGTAGGAGACCTCTAGCAGCCCACCACGGAATCATCTTCACTATGGAATATGCACTCCTGGTCCTGGGAGAACTGCTGGACCCTCCCAACCTCTGAAACTAACACGGGAAGCTGCTGGGAGACGGGGGACAGACTGCTCAAAGGAAGGAGTTCAGGCTGTGTCCCACAATCTTTCTGAGACATGAGTGGCTTCAATAAAGTGACATTTTTGAAACTAAGCTCTGCAACCTCCAGACTGTCCTGGGACTCAGGAGCACCAGGACTAGGGCGTTGTGAGTACTCATATTGTCACTGCTGGGACAGGAGAGTAAGCTCAGCGTGCTCCCACAGCTGGTGCTAGAAAGCAAGCAAGGTATTGGGTGCAAACCCTGAAACTAACTTAGAGGGCTGCCAGACACTGGAATGGAATTGCTTCAGGGTAGAAGCTCAAATTGAGTCTCACACCCTTTCTTAGACCCATGTGTCTACTAACCTCTGGAAAATTGCGTACTGTCCTGGAACCCAGTGAGGCAAGAGACCAAAATGAAATAAAACTAGAAATCAGTAACAAGAGAAACCTTGGAAAATACACAAACATATGGAAATTAAATACCATGCTTCTTAACAACCAGTGGGTCAATGAAGAAATAGATTTAAAAATTTCTAAAAACAAATAAATGGAAAGAAAATATACCAAAATCTATGAGATACAGCAGAAATAGTACTAAGAGGGAAATATTACAATAATTAACATCTATATCAAAAAAGTAGAAAGACTTCAAATTAACAACCCAACAACAAGCTTCAAGGAACTAGAAAGCAAGAACTAACAAAACCTAAAATTAGTAGAAGGAAAGAAATAATAATGATCAGAGTAGAAATAAATAAAATAGAGAAAAAAATATAGATTTATCAAGGAAATGAAAAGTTAGTTTCTTGGAAAGATAAACAAAATCAGCAAATCTTTAGCTAGATTGACTGAGAAAAAAGGGGCACCTCAGAAAGAAACAATTGTTAGAGACTATTATATACAACCATACGCTAACAAATTGGAGAACTGAGGGAAAATAAAATAAATACCTGGACACATGCAACCTACCAAGATTGAACAATGAAGAAATTGAAAACCCAAACAAACCAAGAATGAGTAATGAGGTAGAAGCTCTAAATAAAAGTTTCTAATCAAAGACAAGCCTAGGACCTGATGGCTCAATAATAAGGTCACTTAAAGAAAAACTGTTACTAATCCTTCTCAAATTCTTTTAATAAACTAAAGAGTAAGAAGTACTTTGAAACTCATTCTATGAAGTCAGAGTTACCCTGATATAAAACCAGACAAGGGCACAACAGCAACAAAGAAAAACTACAGACCAATATCCCTGATGTGCATTGATGTAAAAATCCTCAAAAAGGGTAGCAAAATGAATCCACCAACATATGAAAAAGAGGATATGCCAGGATGAGTTGGAATTCATGCTAGGGGTGCAAGATAGCTCAACATATGCAAATCAAGGAGTGTGAGACATCACATCAACCAGAATGAAGGACAAAAATGACATGGTCATCTCAATAGATGCACAAAAATGTTTTAATAAAACTCAAAATTCTTTCATGATAAAAAAAATCTAAGCCAACTAGGCACAGAAGAAACATACCTCAAAATAAGAATGCCATGTATTACAAACCCACAGTTTACATACTCAAAGGGAAAAGTTGAATACCTTTCCTCTGAGAACTGGAGCACCACATGTATGCCCACATATATCACTCCTATTCTACATAGCACTGCAAGTCCTAGCCAGAGCTGTCAGGCAAGAGAATGTAATGAAAGATATCCATGTTGGTAAGTAGAAACTCCAATTATCTCTCTCTGCTGATGATATGATCTTTTATGCAGAAAAAAACTAAAAAATCCACCAATTAAAAAAAGACAGATTTGGTAAATGAAGTCAGAAAAGTTACAGAATTACAAAATCAATGTACAAAAATCAGTAGCATTTCAATATATTGGTAACAAACTAGCTGAGAAAGAAACCAGGGAGTCAATCCCATTTACGACAGCTATAAAAAAAACCAAACAAAAACAAAAACAAACAAACAAACCCCAGGAATAAATCTAACCAAGAAGGTAAGAAATCTCTGTAAAGAAAATTACAGAACACTGATGAAAGAAATTAAAGCTGAAACAAACAAATGAAACAATATCCTGTCCTCATAGATCATAATTAATATCATTAAAATAACTATGTTATTTATTGCATCTACAGATTCATTGCAATTGCTAATAAAATACCAATGCTATTATCACAAAATTAGAAAAAATAATTCTAAGTTCACATGGAACCATTAAAAAAGCCTGAATAGAAAAAGCTATCCTAAAGAAAAAAAGGAGCTAGGATGGAAGGAAGAAAGAAAAGAAAAAAGGAAGGAAAGAAGGAAAAAGAAGGAAGGCAGGAAATAAGGAAGGAAGGAAGAAGGAGGGAGGGAAGAAGGGAAATAAAAAAGCAAATAAAATAAATACAGCAAATGAACAAAACAGCTGGATACATCACATTACCTGACCTCAAAATACATTACAAGATTATATTAACGAAAGAAGCAGGGCTTCGAAATAAATGCAGGCACATATTCCAATTGAACAAATTAGAGAACTCAGAAATAGAGCCACATATTTATACCCAATTAGTCATACCAAAGCTGACAAGAACATAAAGTGGGAAAAGTGTACCCCTTTCAATAAATTGTGCTGGAAAATCGATATGCAAAGCCATATGCAAAGGAATAAAACTCAAGACCCATTCTTTTTTTTTTAGAGGCGGTGTCTCACTTTGTCACCCTCAGTAGAGTGCCGCAGTGTCACAGCTCACAGCAACCTCCAGCTCTTGGGCTTAAGCGATTCTCTTGCCTCAGCCTCCCGAGTAGCTGGCGTCCACAACAATGCCCTGCTATTCATATACAAAAATTACCTTAAAATGGAATAAAGAATTAAGCCTAAACTCCAAAACTGTAAAGTACTAGAAGAAAATCTAGGGGAAACTCTCCTAGACATTAATTCTAAGCTAAGAATTAATGGTTACAACTTCAAAAGCACAGTGAAAGAAAACAAGAATATTGCTTAAGCCCAAGAGTTTGAGGTTGCTGTTAGCTGTGACGCCACAGCACTCTACTGCAGGTGACATAGAGAGACTCTGTTTCAAAAAAAAAAATGAAATTTCTAATGGACCCATAATTTTGTACAAATTGAAAAAGTAAAGTTATATAAAATACATAAATGGGAACTAGAAAAGTCAATTGAAATAAAGAGTTTTTACTACATTGTACTTCAATGCAAGTAATACAAATACAAATCTCATTATAAAAGTACTCATATAGAATTAAAATATATATAAAGAAATTAGGTAGATGAACTACAATAAGGAATTATAAAAATCTATCATACTAGCAGTAATCTGAGATAAGAAAAGTATAAGCTCCTTGTATAATGTGTGACTCATATCCTTCTAAGCATAAATATTCCGTTAGGCACACACAAACAACAGTGACTGAATGACACAATGCATCACTTTAGCCATCATACTCCAGGACCAAATAGATCTTGGCTGAATCATGTGGTTCTGCCACTACATGACACCAGGAAATGTACTTAACTTTATCCCCAGATTATTATGAGTATAGAAACACTCAAACAAGTATTACCTAGTATTATTAGATTTAACACATTATGACATTTTATATTTGCAGCAATATATATTAAGCAATTTAATATTTATTTGCATATAAATAAAATCTACAGATTAATTTTCTGATTCTAATTCCTGTTTTTTCTCATAATGATGACTCAAACGTTCAGGAACTAGGCCTATTCCAAAACAACATGTCATGAGTGCTAGACACAAAGTCTAGCAAAGAACCAACTATTAATTGATGTGGAACTTTTCCTGTTCTTTTTAGATCTCTTTCTATAATGGCTTTTTTCCTGTTAATTCTGTTTTTATCAACAACATGATGGATCTCTTCTTTGATCTCATTGGAAACTTAGTGGAAATTGCTAATATCCATAATTGTTGCTCAAAAAAAAAATCCATGTTTGTTATTGGAGTAGAAAACAGCCAGATTAGAGGTACAGAATTATAGGAAGTAAATCAGGATATGACTGTAGGGCTAAACTGGAAAGTCCCATTTCAAAGTTACATTTGTTGCCTTAGTCCTATTCAATATTACCCAATACTTACTATTGTCTCTGAGGGAACTTTCAATGAATGTGTACAGAATGTCTCTTTAGGAGACAGTAAGACAGCTAATTGAGTGGATCAAGTTTTAGTGCAAAGTAGCAACATCACTAGTTTCAGCTATAGGTATCTGGGCTCAATCTTTCTTTTACCCATTTGCCTCTTTTAATTCAAGTCAGTTCTCCCCCCCATTTTCTTTTCTCAGAGTCCTAAGTGTAATCATTTCATCTTTATTCTCTACACATTTACTGAATGCCTGTCATGTAATGACAGAGTGATTATAACAAATAACTACTAAAAACAAACAAACAAACAAACAAAAAAACCAAATAACTACTAATGTTTGATAATTATAACAACAATAATCATGGTATAACCAACCCTTAATGACCACTGACTATGTATCAAGCACATGTATTAACCTACTGAATCCTCTTTACAAGGTAAGTAATGTGTCATTCTGATTTTCCTAGTGAGGAAAATAAATCAGAGTCTAAGAAAAGAACTCCGCCTATCAGAACAAATAATCTGGTGGGAGGATTTGTAATTAATGCATTCAAAATAAAATTGGGTATGGAAGTGATAGGTAAATCAACAGAGTTTTAATGAGGGGGCAACAAAAGGAGTCAAAAAAGGCAAAGAGAGAGGAGCAGAATATGGAGATGAGAATGAAGAAGACAGGACTGGTGTTGATAGAATAGAGAGAAAGGTAAGAAGTAGCAAGCCAGATACAATATCAGAGAGGTAGCCAAAAGTTCAATTACGCTGGGCCATGTGTGTCCTGTCTAGGGATTTAGACTTCATCTCTAAATTTAATGAGGTCATAGTTAATGATTAACAGAAGCTCTTACTTAGGAAAGTGATATTTTTGGATTATGAATATTTAATCATCTCTCTGGCAGCAATGTGGAGAATGGACTTGATGGAGATAATACTGGAGGAAAGGATAACAGGAGATTGTTGAAGTCATCATGGTAAGAGGTAAGAAAGCCCTAGAATAGGACATGCTGTCAGAGGTAAGAAAGATGAGGAAATTTATTACATAAATCCCAATGGCTGATTCTTCATGGTGAAGTAGTCTCTTTGTTCTTAGAATTATTTCTTAACCCCCAAATCCCTTTCCTCTTATACCACTAGAAGACTGTGACTCCAAACCTAGATATTTCCCAAATGAATATGTATGCCTGTTTAAGTAGAATTATTCAGAAGCATAATTTTAATTCAACTAATACATATATGTGTGTATATATGTCTATCAAAGATTAGATTTCGAACACAAAATTGGTCGGTCTTACAACAAAAAATAAATATGAATATATAATTGTCTCTAACTGTTAAAGTCAGAGCTTATAAGTAAAATAGTGTCAAGCCACATTTAAATAAATCTGAATAAAATCCAAAGAAAGCTAATGGAATAGGCTTATTCTAATACTAAAATTGGACATATACCAAAATTTTGAAAATAAATTTTCTCTGTGGATTTTTCATTTGCAGAAGAGATTTAAAAGAAAATAAATTATCTGATTATTATGTGTTGGGAGTGTTCCTGATAAATTAGAGACACAGAACTATGTGACACTCCTTTGACTTAACTATTTCATCCTACAAAATACAAAAATATGATGGAAAGATCATCTCCTACTGGCTTTATTGCCATGTAAATTGTGTGATTTATAAATGACTGCTCTTAACATATAACAGACATGTTGAAAAAGTCACTTATAACTGCAGTAAATTAGAAATAAGATGCAAGTCACATATATAAATCTAAATTTTCTATTGCCATATCAGAGACATAAATCAAACAAGTGGATTCATTTTAAAATGTTACTCAACATATCCAAATTATTAACATTTCAGTATGTAATACATTTTAAGTTATTACCTAGATAATTTGCTTTTTTTTTTTTTATTAAGTCTAAGTTATAGTACACTTGGTTTGAACTACCAACAGGCCAAGTGCTTAGTATCTACTAATGACTAGTGGCTACTATATTAGAGAACACAGGTCTAGAATATAGGATAATAACACATTTTATTTAAGAGGAAGGTAATTTTTCTTTAAACAAAAGTATGTGAATACTATTATTTTAGCCACTCATAACAAATAATTACTTTATATACTTCTTAAATAACAGCATTAACTCTTTAATATTCTTAAAGTTCCATCCCAAGGGAACACTTGGGTTAATTGGAAAAGATTCTATTCATATGACGATTATGGATTAGTTGAAAGATATATTTCATCCATCCACTCATACACTCATCCACATCTTTCCATCCATCCATCCATCCATTCATTACTCATTCAATTTGCTTGTAGGAATCATATGCTGACCATTATGTTAGACTTTAGGGCTAGAACAGCATACAAAGAAATAACTACCATATAGTATAATGAATGATAAGATGGAGTTTTATGAAGACCATTAATTACCTGTGGAGAGGGGAGAACTTACACTTGAGGTTAGCCTCAAAGAGAGTAAAGACTAGTATAGACAAAGACATGAACTACAGAATAACATGATATGTCTGAGATTATTCACATTTAATGTGGTTAAATAGTACACAAGCAGAAAAACCATAAAATAAAGCCGGAAATAAATAAAGGAAAAAAAACTATAAAAAGCCTGTAGATTACTCAGGACTTTTGACTTCACCTTATGTATTTATAAAAATCTATGAATGGGGAGGGGGGAAGGTGGAGCAAGATGGTGGACTAGAGACAACTTTGCAACCAGGCACAGTGAGACTGGGGAGATAAGATGCCAGACTGTAGGAGACTGAGCACCAGGCCTGTAGAAGCGGCCATAGGTTCTTGAGGAAGGCACTGGGAGTGGAACAATCTCCTAGCCTGAATGGAGATGTTTTGCTGCCTAGAGACAAACCCTCAAGCAACTGCATGTATCAGTGGCTCTTTAACAAGCAGGTGTTATACTTTGGACATATATGGTGCAACAGGGTGGGAGTTGCACCCAGAGAAAAAGCATGTAGGATCATTAAGGACGTAGCTCCAGTGTGTGGTCCCCACCACACCTGTTGTATAATGCTTTAATAAAAGGCCAAGACTGAGGTTACTCAGGGCTCTCCCTGCACCTATGGGGAGCCCACCTCTTGCAGGCTTGTACCTTGAATCCATGTCCTGGCTGTTTTTATTCATATGGTGATGGGGCGCCACAGCAGCACTGACACAGACACCTCTGGCTTGTGGACTTTAACCAGAAATATCTCTTCAGGGGCATAGGCAGACAGCAGGAAACTTCAGGACCCCAAGAAGAGGACAAAAGCAGTGGAGAAGTGGCAAATGTTTACAATCGGTCAGAGGCTGACAGGTTATGGTGGATGCTAGAACAATGGCAAGAGTTTGCAGACAGGGAAGGCCTTTCCTGCATTTTTTGTTTGTTTGCTTGTTTTTTGGAACTGGGCATGTGGTTGAGTCCTGAAAAGAAGCCAGAGGCCAAGACTGAGCCTCTGGGGCTGTAGTGAACTTTCATTGTTCTGCTACAGGCCAGGCGCAGTCATTGTGGGAGAACTACCTTGCAGGCTCAGCCGTCAGGGTCCTAGATTGAGGCTGGTTCTGGTGTGCCTGATAAGTGGGCAGCCACTTCTGGGGAGATCCAAATAATACACTCCTTTTTTGGGAAAGCCACTGTGTAGCCGAGGGAAATGATTTGAAAAGCTTGAGGTGTGTCTATTAAGCGGGCTGAGGAGAGATTCAGGTTCCCACCCCTATGTGGTTTGAAGGCATAAAAGTCAGCAGAGGCTTCCAGTCTCCATCTTAAACAACTGTATCAGCATTGAGATTAGTATCTCATAACCCAGAAGATCACCTGCTGCCCAGGCAGTATTCAGCAAAATATATATTTTCTTTTTCTTTTTTTTCTTCACTTTCTCATGCAAATATAATTTTTCATTGTTCTCTTCTTTAATAATAAGGGCTTCATTTTTGCTAGTTTTCTGCCCCTGTTAGTTATTTTTTTTGTTCCAATTTTATCCCTTAAGGTTTTTGTTTGTTTGTTTTGGTTTGATTTATAGTATTTTTGTTGTTCTTCTCTATTTGGTGGAAGTGGGATTCTGTGTCTGCTCAGGCTGGCAAAGAGTTGCAGATGTAAAGGGACCCACCCAACCCAACCACCCTCCCCCAGATACTGGGGGTGGATCAGAGTACCATACTCTACACTACTATTACTCCTGTCTCTCTCCTTCTGCCTCTCTTCCTTTTGTCACTCTTCCCTTTTAATCACCACCCTTACTTTCTCTTTTCTCTTTTTTTATCTTTTGTCCATTCATACTTTTTCACTATTCTTGTCCTGTTATTCCTTTACCAAAAGGACATGTCAACACCATAGGTCAGAAATACAGTAACTTAAAGAGCAAGAAGAAGTGAAAAGAAAAAGTACAAAGCAAAGAGACAGACAAAAACAAAACACTCATGAGGAAGAAACAGCAGAAAAATCCCAGCAACATGAAAAACCAGAACAGGGCAACCACCACCCCCACAACGAATCATGACATAGTTACAGCAGAGGATTCCATCTATAAAGAAATGTTAGAAATGACAGAAAAGGAATTTAAAATATGCATGGTAAAAACAGAGAAAGAAATTGCTAAGAAAGGAAAAAAAAAAAGAGAAATTGCTGAAAAAGTGGAAAATAAGCAAAAGAAAATCCCAAAACATAATCAAATAAGAGATGAATGATATGAATAATATAGAAAGGATATAGTGGAACTTAAGGAATTAAAGCAGTCAATCAGGGAACTTAAAGGTGCAGTAGAAAGTATCAATAACAAATTAGACCATGGAGAAGAAAGAATCTGAGAGGCAGAGGATAAAGATCTTGAGTTAACTTAGGCAATTAAACAGACAGAAAAAGGGAGAGAGAAAGCAGAATGTTCCCTGACAGAATTATGGGAGTTCATGAAGCAGTCAAACATATGGGTTATAGATATCCCAGAAGGGGAAGAAGAACACCCCAGAGGAATGTAAGCCCTACTAGAGAATATCATAAATAAAAATTTCCCCAATATCACCAAAGATTATGACATACAGCTTTCGGAGGGCAATTAGACCCCAGGTCACCTTGACTCAAATAGAGCTTTTCCAAGTCACATTGTGATGAACCTGTTCAAAGAGAGGTTCATAATAAGAGAAGAAGATTCTATAAACTGCCAGGAGTAAGTGCCAATTGACCTTGGGGGCAAATCCATCAAGGTATCTGTGGATTTCTTAAATGAAACTTTGAAGCCAGAAGACAATGGCCACCTACCTTTAACCAAAATAAAACAATTTTCAGCCCAGAATTCTCCATCCTGCTGAGCTAAGCTTTAAAATTGATGGAGAAATCAAATCATTTACTGATATGCAAACATTGAGGAAGTTTGCCACAATAAGAGCAGCTGTACAGGAAATACTTAAACCTATTCCACACACTGACCATCACAATGGACCACCAGGAAGGTAAACACCCAGAAACTTATGGACAAAACCTAGCTTCCACAATGATGCAAAAGATAAAACTGAGCAATGGACTTTCACAAAATAAGATGAATAGAATTCACCACACTTATCAATTATCTCAATAAATGTTAATGGCTTAAATTCCCCACTGAAGAGACATAGGTTGGCTGATTATATAAAAAGCACCAATCATCCATTTAGTGTCTGTAGGAAACACACCTAGACTTGGAGGACAAAGTAAAACTCAGGGTTAAGGGATTGAAGACAAATTTTCAGGCAAATGAAAATAAAAAAAAAAAGACAGATTGCAGTTCTCTTTTTAGATACAAGTAGGTTTAAAGCAGCTAAAGTCAAAAAATACAAAGATGGACACTTCATATTGGTCAAGGGAACAATACAACAAGAAGACAATTCAATTCTAAATATTTATGCACCCAAATTAAATGTTCCCAAATTCATGAAAAAGACCTTAATTAGTCGAAGCAATATGATATCCCATAACATCATAATAGTAGAGGCCTTTAACACTTCTCTTACACAGCTGGACAGATCCTCTACCTAAACAGAAAGTACACAAAGATACAAGGGACTTAAAGATGACCCTAGAAAAACTGTGCTTGATAGGCATATATAGAACACTCCACCTCAAAGTTAAAGAGTATATGCTCATCTCATCAGCCCATGGACCATTCTCTCTCTTTTTTTAAATTGTCACAGAGTCTCATTTTGTCACCCTCAGTAGAGTGCTGTAGCATCATAGCTCACAGCAACCTCAAGCTCTTGGGCTCAAGAGTCTTTTGCCTCAGCCTCCCTAGTAGCTGGGACTACAGGTGCCCACCACAATGCCTGGCTAATTTTTTTTTGTTTAAAGGGCTCAGATCAGGTTCAAACCCACCAGTCCCAGAGTATGTGGCCAGTGCCCTAACCACTCATCTAACTGGCTCATGGAACATTCTTCAAAATAGATCATATTCTAGGACATAAACAAAACCTCAACAAAATTAAAAGAATTGACATTTTGTCTTGGATTTTCTCATACGACAAAGAAATAAAGGTGGAACTCAACTCCAAGAAAAATGGTCATTCCTACACAAAGGTATGGATATTAAAAAACCTTATGCTAAATGACAGTTGGGTCAAGGAAGAGATAAAAAAGGAAATCATTAACTTCCTTGAGCATAACAATGATGAAAACACAGCTACCAAAACCTGTGCAACACTGCAGTCCTAAGAAGGAAATTTATTGCATTAGATGCCTACATTCACAAAACAGAAAGACAGCAGATAAATAACCTATTGAATCATCTCAAAGAAGTGGAAAAAGGAAGAGCAATCCAATCCCAAACCTAGCAGAAGAAAATAAATAACCAAAATTAAATTGGAAGTAAATGAAATTCTAAAAAAGGTATCATACACAAAAAAAAACAAAATTTTATTTTCTGAAAAGATAAATAAAATCGCTAAACCATTGGCCAGATTAACAACAAATAGGAAGGTAAAATCTTTTTTTTTTTTTTTTTTTTTTGCAGTTTTTGGCCGGGGCCAGTTTTGAACCCGCCACCTCCGGCATATGGGGCCAGTGCCCTACTCCTGTGAGCCACAGGTGCTGCCCAAAATCTTTAATAACCTCAATCAGAAATGAAAAGGGGAAAATATCAACAGATACCACAGAGATACAAGAGACTATTTCTGACTACTACCAAAAACTTTATCCCCAGGAATTTGACAATGTGGAGGAAATAGACTGAAACCTGGAATTACACCATCTTCCTAGACTTAACCAGGAAGAAATAGATCTCTTGAATAGACCAATATCAAGCAATGAGATGACAGAAACAATAACAAAAGCTTCCAACAACAACAACAATAAAAAAAGCCCAGGACCCAATAGCTTCACATCAGGATTCTATCAAACCTCCAAAGATGAGCTTGTACCTATACTGCAGTATCAAGTCCAAAACATCGAGAAGGAAGGCATCTTCCCCAACAAGTTCTATGAAGCAAAAATCACTTTGATTCCAAAACCAAGAAAGGACCTAACTAAAAAGGAGAACTACGGACCAATTTTACTAAAGAATATTGATGCAAAAATACTCAACAAAATCATAACTAATAGATTGCAGAGCTACTCATTAAAAAAATTTTACTCCACAATTAAGTAGGCTTCATCCAAGGGATGCAGGGTTGGTTTAACATATGCAAACACATAAATACACTATATCAATAGAATCATAAACAAAGACCCTATGATCCTTTTAATAGATGAAGAAAAAGAATTTGACAAAATTCAGCATCCTTTTCTAACAAGAACACTTAAAAAAATAGGCATAGGTGGCACATTCCTTAAGCTGATTGAAACCATCTATGACAAACCCACAGCTAATATCATACTGAATGTTGTAAAACAGAAAGCATTTCCACTTAGAACTGGAACCAGACAAGGATGGCCACTATCACCACTAGTATTCAAGATAGTTCTGGAAGTTCTAGCCAATGCAATCAGGCAAGAGAAGGATATAAATAGCATCCTCCCCCTCCCCTCTCCTCCCTTTCCCCTTTCCCCATATTGTTGGGCTATAACTGGGTTATAGTTTTCACATGAAAGCTATAAATTAGTTTCATAGTAAAACTGAGTACATTGGATACTTTTTCTTCCATTCTTCAGATACTTTATTATGTAGCCTTAAAGAAAGATGGAGACTTTACTTCTTTCATGTTTACATGGATGGAGCTAGAAAATATTCTTCTTAGCAAATTATCTCAAGAATGGAAGAAAAAGTATCCAATATGCTGTTTTGATTACAGTGGGCCTATAATATAGCCTGATGTCTGGTAGGGTGGTTGGTGCCTCAAACTTTGTTTTTATCACTAAGAATAGCCTTATCTATACGAGTTTTTTTGGGTTCTGTACAAAACAAGTTAATATTTTTTTCAGTTCTTGAAAATATGATGTTTGTATTTTAATGGGGTTTATGGTGAATGTGTAGATTGCTTTGGGTAGAATAGACATTTTGAAAATGTTGCTTCTTCCCAGCCAAGAGCATGGTATATTCTTCCATTTGTTGGTGTCTTCTGCAATTTCTTTTCTTAGAGTTTCATAATTCTCTTTGAAAAGATATTTCACCTCTTTTGTTAGATATATTCCTAAGTATTTCATTTTATTTGAAGCTTCTATGAATGGAATTGTGTCCTTGATTTGCTTCTCAATTTGGCTGTTCTTGGTATATACAAAAGCTACTGATTTGTGGATTATTTATTTTATACTCTGAGACATCACTGTATTTCTTTTTTTTTCCTTTTTTTTTTTTTTAACTAAGACTTTTCTGGAGAAGGAAACTGTATTTCTTGATGACTTCCAGGAGTTTTCTGGTTGAGTCTCTGGGATTTGCTAAGTATAAGATCATATCATTAGCAAAGAGGGAGAGTTTGACCTCCTCCATATAGTTTTCCATACAGTTTGTACGAGCTGGCCTTCATACCAACAGCATATAAAAGTTCCTCTCTCCCTGCATCCAACCAGCATCTTTTTAATATGAGCCACTCTTGTTGGAGTTAGATGGCATTTCACTGGGGTATGCTTTGCACTTCTCTAATGATTACAGATGTTGAGCAGTTTTTTCATGATCCCCACGGCTTCTGGTTTGAATGACTTTGAAAAGGAATTATGCAACCAGGAGAAGATTTTGCAGCAAAAGAAAAATTACCACTATAAATATTATACACACACACACACACGTATATGACAAGAGATAGTTTATAGAAAAGACAAATCTGTTACAACTGGGGATGCCAATCATGATAGGTTGACAGCAAGTTTTTCAACCTTGATAATTTGAGAACTCCCTATTGCAGAATATTAATAAGTTATTAATGATCCAGATGTTGAACATGAAAAGAGAATTGGAAATGAATGCAGAAGAATACAAAATACTCAAATTTATTCTCCCATCATTTTCTGCTAGGGCTAATCACGGCAAAATGGCTAACTGTTTAAAAGGGTGCATGTGATTACTTTCTTTTATTCCTTCCTCCTGCCCCAGATTGGGTTACAATAACCTTTATATCACGGGGTAATCTTGTTTGGGAGCCAGTTGCAATACCTTACTGCAAAAGTAAAGACTAGAAAATGCAAAAAAAAAAAAAAATTAAATATTAAAAAAAAATTCATCATAAGCTGTTCTATGGCTTCCTGGCCTGATCTCATGAACTAAAGAGATTTGCCTAACATGTATATATTAAAAGTCCTTTTATTTATCTTCCCTGACATAGTGTAGCAAAAGAGCCAATGTTAGGCTCAGGAAACTGTATTTTATTTCCCTGGGTGAATATGAAGCATAGTTAGGTTGGAACCACTGAAGGTGGTCATTTTGGATTATTGTTATACGAGGTCAGACAATTAAGTTCTTGAACTCATTCTAGGAATAGTGCTACACACCTCATTTCTGAATACCACAGTGATCACTATTGAAGTAGTCCCCTTGGGAGGCTATGCACTGACACCCATACCTGGTCTACCCTTCAGAGCAATTTGGAACTCATTTTTGGGAATGGCCATCAGAACTGTCATCGTATGAAGTCTGATGATGGAATTTGTAAACTCATCCTAGAAAAAGTGCTTTAAACTGTAGACTTGGCAATGGAGTCAGTGCATAGCTTCCCAAAGGGAGTACAACAAAGGTCATCACAGTGATATTCAGCAATGAGGGATAGAGCACATTTGCAGGGATGAGTTCCATAACTTAATTGCCAAACTTAATATATCTTGAAATTCTATGAAAAAGAATCTTCACTTGTTTGGAAAATCAAAAGATACTGAATGTTAAATAGAAACAAAGCTTCTTATCTTTCCTTTGCAAAGAATGTCATGGTGGTGAAAAAATGGGCAGATCTATGAGGGGATTACTAAATATTTCATATTTTCATAGTAGTAAAAGTTGGACCTTGGTACTGTCCATTTGGTAGCCAATAAAATTTCCTAAATCAGTGACAAGGCTTTCTGAAGGATCTGTGAATTTAAAAATCTCTGCTCACATTAATACTAACCTGAACGCAGAATTGTGTTCCTAAGGACATTAAGAGCAGTAGTGTCCCTTAACAAAGAGACCTTTCATTAGGAAACATGCAATACTTCCTATATACAATTAAAATTCATGCATACAAAGTCTAGCTCAATTATTACCTTACTGGAGTTTCCCTGACCATCCCAATACAGTCCGTTTCATGAAAGGCAGACATTTTTATTTTTTCCACAATTGATGTTCTATTAACACTTTACATGTGCTTGCATTATTCTTGTCATATAATTGTTAAGCAAACAGTAACCTGCCTACAGCCAGGCAAACAGTAGGTGTTTGATGAATATTTTAGAGTGAATTTAATCTAAGGTGAAGCAGGATACTGGTATAAATAGCAGAAAGTTACTTTCACTAGTGCAGCCGACTTGTGAAAATGTGGTTTTCAAGACACAAATTGTAAACAGCAAAAATAAAATTAGGTGAATCTCTGAGCTAAAGATGTCAACAAGAGATCACAGCACCTGTGTCTGTCAGTAACAGTCATTCTACTAAACAAGAACTTCAGTGAAGGGAAAGCAGTATCAATACAAATCAATCTTTTAGGACATATCTACTCAACTGGATGACAATCCTAAAAGTGAAAAGCAAACAATTCTCAGTCATGCTTATGGCAAAAATGTTTCCAATTGACTCTAAACATTAACAAAATACAAAGGACAAAAATGAAAGCCTTTGGAAGGAGATAACCAGGATGTTTTTTAATATGGTCTAAGAAACAACATTTTACAGTTTGTGGTTTTGATTGCCACAAACAAACATTTTTTTGGTATGTTTAAGCTGCAAAATTATCTAAGCTATTTGAAATAGTCATCGAAGGGGCCCAAGCCCATGCCACTTTAAGTGAAGTTAGAGGGCGATGATGTATTGGTGTCATTGTTCCTAACATCTTCTCATCATGATCGCTAATAGGTATGAGACAGTCTTCAATGCCATGCTTCACAAAGCAGGTAACAGATGTGTTGGGCTCAGAGCTTCCTTCCTAAATTGAATTTCTGTCAAGAAAGCAACACCAGCAAATCAAAGCTTCTATGACAGGCCAGGATTTCGAAGTGCAACTAGAGAGAATTATTCTCCCACACTGTCATCAATACACATTCATGCAAGACCTTCTATTGTCTTTATTAACTACCAGCAGGATAATTCCATCACTCGGCAGTCATTTAGATTACATTATTAATCCCTATGGCAACTCTTCGTAGGCTGACCATGATTCCTTCAGTTAGCTGGCTGAACTTGATAGCAGTGCTCTTGAACTAACACAAAGCATATTATTTATGAGTACGCCACCTGATATGACTACACACACATATATACCCATGTGTAAACAGACATCAATAGTAGGAACTGATAATACTCCAAAAAGTCTTTTTTCAAAAGTTGTAAAATACAATTGCATCTTCTTATAAAAAAATTATATAGGACATTAAATTTTCTGGGCTGTAAAGCCTCTTTAGCTCACAATAAAGCTGAAGTGATGAACAGCATTATCAAATACATTAGTCAAGTCTTATAGCATGGTCTCTCTTATAGTGTAAATGTATCCGCTCCAAAATTTCAGTGTCAAAATGTAATGGCCATGTGGTAATATGAAATGGTGAGGCCTTAAGGAAAGATTGGGCCATGAGGGCTCCCCTCTTGTGATGAGATTAAGGCCCTCATTAAAGAGGCTGTGTGGTGTATGGCTTTCTTGTCCTTCCACCTTCTGCCATGTGAGGACACAGCCCTCCTCCTCTCCAGAGGAGGCAGGGACAAGGCACCCTCTGGGAAGTTGATACTGAGCAGCTTATAAGACCCCAAACTTGCTAGAAATTTGATCTTGGACTTCACAGCCTCCAAAACTGTGAGAAATAAATTTCTGTTATTTGTAAATTACCCAATATATGCTATTTTTTTAGAGAAGCACAAATGAACTAAGAGAATCTCCATTGGAAAATGCACTTGGGGATAGTATAGTGCATTTCTTTCACCCATCCTGTCATAGTCTTACTAGACCGTAACTCATACTGGTGGAGGGAATCCCCCTTTTAATAAACACCCCATCCCGGGGAATATGGCAGCAAAGCTCTGACTGAAAGTAAAAAAGAGAAGCAAAAGTATGCATCACGTATCAGTTAAACAATAATAATACTTAAGAGGATTGACTTCCATATGTAAGCACATCTAATTCTTCCTCCACTGCCAAAGAATACGTGAATTGCTAGTGGAAATTATTTTAAATATGTTGAAGATATTATTTCTCAGGAGTCTATGTGGAAAATAGCAATTACACATATTTCTGGAATTTTTGTTCTATAGTTATAAAATCAAGAACAAAATGCATATCCGAATAGTTATTATGTTTTAATCCAGGATTTGATTATTACAGGTCTTAGAAAATTCAAGATAGAGTTCAAACAAATGATTTCTTACTATAGGGTAAAAAAATCATGTCTTTGGTTCCCAAAAGGAATGCATTCTGAAATTGAATTTAAAAATAATTATAGAGTCCCTGCCTGGTAATAGTATTAGAATCTCCAATTTTATGTTCCTAATAAAATTTTATGACATAATTGTGAGACTTTTTTTTACTAGTAAAGAAATTCTAACATATACATAAGCAAAAATTACTTCAGTCAGCCATGTCGTGTTTAGTTTCCACTGTTAAGCATCTATAAAAACCTAACTACTTGTTTTCAAAGTAAATTGCAGAAAAAATTGAGTTAATCCAACTATTGTGATATTTAATAAGGAATTAGAGAATGAAAAGTTATTAAATATCAAGCTTTCTAAGGATGAGTGTGGCTATTCATTGCTGTTTGATTACAATAAAAGCATAATACAATAAAAAATCCTCCTGGAAATCAACAATGAATTCTATTTTAAGTAATACCTAATTGAAGACATTTTTGCAGTGTATTTTTTATTCCACTTCTAGACTTAGAATACATCCTCTTTCTTCTCATATTCTACTTTGTTTAATGGTCACATAATATGTATACTATTTTATTTCATTAACAGTAAAAATTAAAATTTAGATATAATACAAATCTGACAGAGATTAATGGAAAAACAGAATCAGGTTTTGAACCTGCCATGATGATTATTTTTTAATCAAAGACTACATGCAAGTGTTTTTAAAAATATAGAAAAGCTTCCAAGGCACAGTCTTCTGATCAATTTTCCCACCGAGTCCAGCTCCTCAACATGCAAACACTTAGACCGCCTCTGTTGTCACTTCTCCCCAGTTGTTAATAAGATGCTATTACCTTTTAATTTGAACTTTTATTTTTATTTTGGAATAGTTAATATTGACCATTAAATTCTCTTCTGTTAGAATAATATTTAGTTTATTTATATAATATTTCTTTCCCCAATATTGTTATATTATTATTGTCAGTTACTCTATGAGCTGTATATGTATATTTTAAGTGCTATACCTGAACTATTATTTCTCGTTAAGTCAGCCACACAGAGTATATCTTAATTCTCCACTTTGTAAGGTAAGCTTATTAATTCCTTGATCCTTCAATTCATACTCCTAACCACCTTTTATCTTCCAATTTCCAAATCATTTTATGGCTTAGTTTTTCAAGGTTAATAACATTTGTATATTTGTTCTGTAATCCCAGCTGGAAAGGCTATATGATCGAAGTGCCCACTGGGACTCCAAGTCTCATTATCTAGAAGTAGCAGTTATACAATCTTTCAGTACCTTATCTACCATAACTTTCTGTCCCAAGATGATAGGCATATCTTTAAAGGAAAAACATCTTGTTATATTTAAAACATATTGAAAAAAAATCATAAAATAATTTGAGATGTTGAAGGAATTTATTCTGATGCTGTCAGAGATTATAAAAATAGACAAATAGAAGTTATGAAGTATCTCTTTAAATTTATAAAAGGCTTTAATTTGTAAACAGAATTTCTGTATGGCACCAAGGGAATGTAATAACAACGGGATGATTCATGTCAGAATACTGAGGAGCAGGTCATAATAGTAAGAATCAATCAAAAGTAGAATGCACGGTTCTTATACTGGGCTATATAAACACTTAGCAAAGATGTTGCCAACAGGCATTCAACAAAAAAGGTCACAAAATAATGACTTTAAAATAACTAATTCTTTGAAATATGAATACAAAGGACATCACAAGATCTTTTGATTATGAAAAGTCAAATCTATAATTACAATGTGACGATCTAGAAGCCTGCTTTACTTGTAATTACTACGAAGTAATTAAAAATAAACTCATTGAACAATGACTGGAAGTACTTTCCTATTAGTCATGCCAGTGTTTTCAAATGCGTATTGATCCTCATGTTGAGTGAATCAAAGCCTTTAAAGCAAACAGGAATTGAGTTTTATTAGAGCTTGCTTTTTATTTGTATCTTTATGTTTTCTCTCAATCTATGATTAGCTAACTATTTCACTGCTATTCATCTGGTACGTATAACACCAGTAGATAAAAAATATTTTTAAAAAAACAAACAAAAAAAGAGCTGCTGTTAAAATTTATAATTCAAGCACCAACTCTTCTTTTTCTCTCTTGAAGTATCATTTAGGACTCATTGTGCTCTATGTAATCAGCGTCTCAGACAATATGGCCTAAACTAAATGAAGAAAAGGACTGAAAAGCTCAGAGTTCTCTGACTTTACACATGGTTTGATCTGAATTCCTACAATCGAATTCATGAGGCATTCCCCCCACCCACCCCCAAACATCAGATCCTTTCTAAAATTGGATTTTCTCTCTTATCAGAAATAGCTGCACCAGTTCTAGAATTTGCAATCTTATATCCCAATGTTCAAAAGAAGGGAGTCTATATTTCTTTCATAGCTCTTAGAAAAAAGAAGAAGCTTTTGACTCAGAACACACCAGCAAATATTTGCTATATCGCATTGGTTCAAACTGACTCAGGGGTGGGCAATTAATATGGACAAGAGCTCGAACTTCACAGATTCAAATGTCTTACCTGGTTAGGTCAATATTATTGAAATCATCTATCTATTAACAAGGTGGTGCAGTTCTCCAGGATGGAGATGGGGTTCTTGTACCACGAGCAGAGATAGGGCAGCAGAATGGATGCTGCCCAGTGGCCGCATCATCTCAGTGTAAGCGCTCAGCTGGGCAAGGGGGGTTTGCACACGCAGGTGTCCACTGATTTAAAAGTTGAGGATGACTAGTTCGTTTAAGCCCCATTGCTGAGACTTTTTTCTAAATTTGACAATGTTCATCTTTAATTGCCATAAAGGAACAATGAGCTAACTATATTCCCTGGATCTTGAGCATTAAATAAAAGAAGATTGAAAGGGAAGAAAAAAAGAATCTTTGTCAGACGAAACTGTTGAAAATCTGAAGAAGTGTTAGGATTTGAAATGATCAGGATAATATGATTAAAGTTGAATTTAAGGTGACTATTTTATCTGAACAACTCCAAGTCAGTAAAATATATAAGAATTATGGTTTCTTAGGAATTCTCTGTTTCACCTGGTTGAGTACTTTTATTGACGTAGATTATTAAATCATGTGTAAAGGAAAGATCCCTGAAGAGGAAACAGCTGCATTTCTCCCACGGTAAGTTTTATGAAGAAAATGGAAAACTATTTTCAATAACACTAAAACTTGACATGTTAGACATGACAAAGTTAGACATGCTAGTGGACCAACCTGGTGGCTGGGAACAAAAGTCAACAGAGAGAAAAAAATGCCTATGGTATCAACACTTTTGCTTCCCTGGAAATACTCATTTGTAAGAGGATGTGTTTATTCTCCAGTGGATCTGGCAGAAGGACTGTCGTTGAGGGAGGCAGCAGCACAGGGCGGTGGTTAAGAAGGTGGCTCCCAAGTCCAAGTCTTCAGGCAGAGACACTGAACATCCTCCTGGCCGTACCACTTACAAATTGTATGGCTGTAGGCAAGTTGCTTAATCTCTTTGAGCACAGGCTCTTTATATACATGATGGTAATATTGATTAGTTCTTAGTTCATTGCATATTGTGATTGAATCATGTAAAGCCCTCAAAATAGTGTTTAACTTTCAGAAGGCCTTTAGTAAATCTTAGCTAATAATATTGGAGCAAACCTGAAAAGTTTACCCTGCCTCTAGTGCAACTGTACTCTGATGGGGCCCTGTAAATCCTGGGGAAAACAAAGATACAAAGACATTTACCTGACCATCTGGTTCAAATAATCTCAACCAGCTACCGCTCTCCCAGGAAATGACTGTTTACTTGAAAGCTTAACAAAAATCTAGAGTTCTCTTATTGTCTACGTTATATTTTCATAGTTAATCTTTAACCCTTTTGGCTCTTCTTTCCAATTGACTTTTTTTTTGTTTTCCTGCATGTGACTGGAGAAAAAAAAATGGGTCTTACTCTATATTTGAAATCCCCAGGTAAATTCTGACACTGAATAATGATCTAGAGTTAAGATGCCACTATTCTTATATGATTACTTTGTTATTCATAAAAACTGGACGCCCATTAGACTGAGAAGGCCTTCTCACCACAGTGAGACTCAAATTTTGTTGCATGTCAGTTCCATCTGTGAAAGTCAAATAAAAACATATCTGTTGAGACTTACCACTGTAGGGTCTAGTTCATTAAGTCTGTGGTGAGATTCAGTAATTGATTTTTTAAAATTTTCATTGGATGATTCTGATGTACAGAATAGAATCATTGATATAAGATACTGTACTACAATGATAGAAATAACTGATAGCTACTGGTGGCTTACCAAGCGTCAGGCACTATTCAGTGTGGTTTATATGAACTAATACATCTGTCCCTCAAGGGATCTACACTTCACAATGATCCTGCTAGGTAGGCCAGGAAATCTTGTTCCAGAGGACACTTATTGCCTATAAAGATTAAAAAGCAAAGTAAACTTTTGACATTTACTCTGAAGCAGTAAGAAGATGTAAATTAGATAAAGAAAATTGTCATTGGTAATTATCTGTAAGGTGCAGGAGTACAGCTTCTTGAGACACAGTTTTGTGATTTTATGAGTCCCTGTCAAGATTAGGACTGATTGATCAAAGACCAGGAATCTGAAGCAAATCAGGATCCTGGAGGATAAGCAATAGAGGAACAAAAACTTCTAACTTCAAGTGATGTTCACTCACAGTCATGATGCTTCAGGAACCAAAACTTGCCCATAGTCAGCTCTGAGGAAGGCTCCCTCCTGCCTGTGAACCTGAGATCACGGGTGCTATTTGATAGGAATGAAAAACAAAGCAGGTAGAGATAATAGCACAATCCGAGTTTGTAAAAGTGAAGTTGGGTGAATGACATGAATAAACAAACACATATTGTGCCGATCTTCTTCTGAATAATTGTAAATTCTTTACAGAATATTTTTGAATAAAATTACTTGTTACTGTGCATAAATAGCCAGAGAGGTTTGTGTTCATTTCTTTGCCTTTTTTTAAAAATTAATTTTTTATTGACATATAATAGATATACATGTTTTCAGAGTACGTGTGATAATTTTATACACTCATACCATCAAGTTAGGTTTGGGGTATCCTTTACCTTAAACATTTATCTTTTCTTTATGCTAAGAACATTCAAATTGCTCTCTTCTAGCTAGTTTGAAATGTGCAATTGATTAATGTTAACTGTAGCCACCCTACTGATCTATTGAACACCAGGTTTTATTTCTTCTATTTAAGTGTACATTTATATCCATTAGTCAACCCCTCCTTATCCTTGTGTACTGGTAACCACCAGTCTACTCCATTTTCATTTAATCCACTTACTTATTTATTTTTTATCTTTTTAGCTCCAACATGTATAATAACATGCAATATTTGTCTTTCTTGCTTAGCTTCTTTCATGGAATATAATGACCTCCAGATCTATCTATGTTGCAATAAATGATGAGACATTTCTGTCTACACTGAATGACATACTGAACACTTTTACATTGTGTATCTGCCCCACATTTTCTTTATCTGGTCATCTGATAGACACTTAGATCAATTCCATATGTTGCCTATTGTGAATATTGCTGCAACAACTCAAATACATATTCGAAAGAAAGGAAATCAATATATCAAGGAGAGATTTATATTCACCTCATCTGAAGCAAGACACATACATAAACATACACTAATATTTGGTCAACATATTTTAATGCATGTGATGTTTATTTTTTAACTATTTTATGTGTTTGTCAACAGCTCTTTTACTCAAGAAAAGTAATCTATGGCCAATGTAAAGAACTTGTCAAATTTCAACTTTCATTTTTGTGAATGCAAGTTACTAATATGAATTATTAATGTGATGTGTAAGTATGTGTTTCTAAGATGCTGAAACTACATCTTGGCAATGCAGTTATTTTAACATTTTATTCAAACGCTACCTAAGCCTTAAGTAAATCACAGAATAGCAACCTTAAACTTTAAGATTTTTGCTTAGAAAATTTTCTTACCTGTTTTCTCTTTGAAATACTTAAATGATGCTTCTGACAATCTAATGGCATAGACAAATGGAAATTATTTATTAGAAACCTCTATAAAACTTCACTTGATTGCTGGCTGAGAATGATGATGATAAGACATATATTTTACAGAAAAATATAAAGCTTTCTGTCATGTTTGCTCACACACAGAAAAGCACAAAGAAGTGATCCTATTTCATAATACTGTCAAGTATACAGAAATTTACTGTACTATATTATGTATTTGCTATATATACACGCATATGTGTATACATATACATGTAGGTGTGTGTGTATGTATATGTATAACTGGTGCTAAGCAGATTAAAAGTTAAAAGAAAGCTGTATTTTTGGCCACTTAATCCCTGTGAATACAAATATGATGCAAATAAACCTGGCCAACTTTGTGGCTCATCTAGGTATTATACCATGTTGTGAAAATAATTAATAAATCATCTCCCCAAGTCAAAAAGTGATTTAACCTTAACCAAAAGCCCTGGAATGGACTATGAAACGTGATTATGCTCATATGGTACCACAGAATGCTACCGTTCTGAGATTCTCTCCCTAGAGTTGGGAGTTTGCAGTTTCTCCTGTCCCTCTCCATCAAATCTCACTCAACAAGGACACTATCCTTGCTTCCACCTGAAGCCTTCCCTGCTCTTTCTTTTTATCTCAAATAAAGCTAAACTTCTTGCTCCATTTCTCTGCTCAAGACAAAAAAAAAAAATGGTGAGCCAAGAATTCAGGTGTTACACGCGCGCGCGTGTGTGTGTGTATTGTGTATTGTATACAAGGGCATTTGTACGTGAATTGTTATCGGTCCCACTGTACAAACAAGAAAACTCATGCTTGATACAGCCTTATATTGAAGAAGCCTCACTAACCAGGTATACTTGTCTATTCTTTTCAACCATTTCACATCTCCAGTGTTTGTCACTCAGTGGTTTCAAAAACTTTGAGTCCGGAGAGGATGTTTTGGGATGTTATGAATGATAGACTTTCACTGTCCAATAATGAGAGTAGCAAGTAGCTACAGAGAGCTTGAAATAGAACTACTCAAACTGAAATGTGCTATAAGTGTAAGTTACACACCAGATTTCAAAGACATAGTATGAAGAAAAGAAGATAATATCTCATAAAATATGTTTTTCATTGATTAGGTGTTGAAATGATCATACATTCAATATATTATATAAATGAAAATATATTAGATAATATATATTATTAAAATTAGTTTCAACTGTTTCTCTTTTTTAACGTGACTACTATAACATACAATTACATATGTGGCTCAAATTTGTGGCTGGAATAAGTCCTAGAAAGTTTGAACAATTCCCATTTTCAGACTGCAGAGATTTCAATGCCAATAATAGCATTTACAGTGTTTAATTAAGTTAATGAGGAAAACCCGAGTTGTTTTTTGATTGTTTCCTGCACAGCAGATGGTCACAGACAAGATGAGCTGGACTTTGCCTCCTCTGTAATTCTTAAACCAGATAGAATTTTTTATTAAAAGTAACTTGATGGTCTTTAATGAAGGCTTATTCTGGTTGATTTAAAGAATGCAACTCTCTCCATCTGGGCTCTAATAATATTTGGTTGTTTTTAACCCAGCATGTTAATCACATCGTGCTGAAATTCTAAGAGAAGCCACATACCTAATTTCATCTTTTACTGTTCACAGAGATATATTTTCTTCAGTGGGGCATATAGAAAACCTTAACTCTGACTCCAGCAACAATTGGTTGGGTCAACAATTGTAATCACAGCAGACATCACGTTTTTGAGTCTTGACTTGCCCGGCAGAGGGGAATGCTCTACATGGAGGAGGTAATTTCATGCTTGAATAACCCTGCACTATTAAATCAGAAAATTGAGTTACAGTCCTCTCACATCAGAGACCCGCTGCAAGCAAGCTTGCCCCTAAGGAACGTTTGAGGGAATTTCATTGAGAGTAAGAAGCTGAAAAGAAACACACACAATAAGGATACCAAATAAGGTTTCTTTTATGACCTGACATTTTACGTTTGAAAATATTTTACTTTCATGTGGTTTTGATAACCACTTGTATCTTGGCTAATGTATTTTATATATTAAAGTTAATAACAGAAAAACTCAACCAGCACTGTTATAAGTATAAAAATGGGAATCATTTCTATTATGATTTTTTCCTATAAAGTAAGGCTATTTTTACTAATGTTTGATCAAACAGCTTCACTTACCATTAAACCATTCTTCCTCCACCCCATGTTAGTGGGAGTAGATAACAGAATAAAATGTTGATATTGGCATAATGCGTTTTGAAATAGAAGCTCACAAAACCCTTATGTTTATCATTTCAAATCCATCTATTTGTTTTCTCAATTAACTCTAATTTTTAATGACTTAATCAACTTCAACTGCCATAATAAAATACTGTAGACTGGGTGGCTTAAAAGAAGAAATTGATCCTAAGTCAGGGTGCCTGTAAGGTCAGGTATAAGTGAGGACTCTCTTTTTTTTTGAGACAGAGTCTTACTTTTGTCACACTTGGCATAGTGCCATGCTGTCACAGCTCACAGCAACCTCAAACTCTTGGGCTCAGGTGATTCTCTTGCCTCAGCCTCCTGAATAGCTGGGACTACAGGTGCCTGCCACAAGACAAGGCTATTTTGAGAGACTGGGTCTCAATCTTGGTCAGGCTGGTCTTGAACTCAAGCAATCCACCTGCTTTGGCCTCTGAGAGTGCTAGGATTACAGGACTGAGCTACCGTGCTGGGCTTGAGGACTCTCTTTCTTGTCCCTCTGTATGCTCATGGATTTCACTGCTGTGCACACAAGGAGAGAGAAAGTGAACAATTGCTCTCTCCAGTCTCCTCTTACAAAGGCACTAATCTTATCAGAGCAGGTCCTGCCTTCAGGACTAACTACTTCCTAAGATCACATGTCCAAATACCATACACTGAAAATTAAGGCTTCAACACATGAATTGATGGGGGGGAGGGAGGTAAACATTCAGTCCACATTATTCTCATTTTTAGTTTGATAAGTTCTATTTATGATTATAAGCATCTCCATTCTCTATATGCTGGTCTGAAAGGTCAGAAAGTACAACTACACAAACAAGGGTAAGTTCTTATCCTAGTTCCAAAAGGTTCCCTTTATCATCTCATTCAAAACTTTTAATCCTACTAGATAAGATTATTAAACACATTTTCTGGTTAGGAAACTGAGGCACAGTAATTTTAAATAATTGACTCGTGACTATTCCAGTTAGTTAGTTGTGGGGCTTGCTTAAAAGTATTTCAGTCTAGAGCAATGTGCAGAAACATGAAAGACTATATTTGGATACAAGACGTTTTTTGTGTTTAAAAAATGAAATAGCATATACTTTTTCCTATAATATTTTTTCTAGTAAAATATTAAATTAAAAAAAATACTTACAATCTAGATAAAGGTAAGGCAAAAATTTTCATTCTGAAAAATCCTTGGAACTATTCTGATATATGTGATAGGTGTGGACTGAGTGGGAGAAAGCTTTGTAATTCTGTCTCTCACTCAGATTTATCAAATAGCTTTATCTTAGTAGTTACACTTTCTCAATAGATGGAAAAACTCATAGTTGCCGTGGCACCAAAGAACACTGGCAGTTGTCTCCGTAAGATCTCCACTTTGCTCAAGATGATCAATGCAGGCAACATTTACTATAAAATGTTTTTCATAAATTTCTAGTTCATGAAAAGCTTCTGCATAGAAGCTGTAGTTCCTTGCAAACAAAACTATTTACACCTCCATTCCTAGACTATTTCCCCTGCTACCTTCTGATCATCTACACTACCTTGTACAGAATAACTGCAAAGTCTTTTGCATAACCCCACACAACAGGGATCCAAAACTATCTCCTGGGTACAATGTCTACTATTGAGTAACACGTAAACTAAAAGCCCTGACTTTGTCCCTATTTAATTCATCAATTAAATTTTTCAATTTGTTACATGCTGTAACAAAAAGCGTTTGTATCCCCTAAATCCATTGCAATAAAAAAGTAAATAATATTTAAAAATTGTTTACAAGAAAAAAGAAAAATCACATCTTCTTTTGTTATATACAAGAACAAATAAATATTCACCAATATAACTTAGAAATAATCTGTTGTTTATCAAATATTCTTTGCTGTTAGAAGATTAATATGCTTATCTTTTTCTGCTTTAACTGTAATAAATACTAATTAATTTATACGCAGAGCTTGTACTGGGCTCACAGTCATAGCGTTCATAGTATCTTTTTGTGTTTTGTTTTTCCCAGCTGGCAATCAGCCTAGTAATAGATTTCATTTTTATTCAACATGGATACATCATATAACATTAATTTATAATAACTTTTAATTGACATAATTTTATTTTATATTCATTTCAGGTTATTATGAGGGTACAAACTACTAGGTCACAATTTTTGAATTTGTTAGGTAGAGTCCTTCTTGTAGTTGTGTCCCACACCCAAAAGGTGAGCCATTCATCCCTACCATGTCTCCTTTAAGTGGGAGCACACCAACCTCCCTTTTCACCCTCCTTCCTTCCCCGTCCCATAATTTTAATGCACCATTGAATTTCTTCGGTGCAAACTTTTATTTTCTTTGCCTACTAGTCACTCACTGCCTTCTTCAACACAATTAACGTTCTTTATGGGAAGACTGTCTGCACATCATTCGTATAGTCCAAATGGGTCCTGACTCCATATAGACCATGACTCTGACCTTCTTACTTACTATTCTGTAGAGAACAGAGCATTCATCTGAACAAAGGTGAACCAATAATTTCCTTTTTTGCACATCTTACCAGAGAAGTCAAGCTACCATAGATAAAAATTTTGGAGGCCATGTTCTCCAACATTTGGAGAAAGTTGTACTTCAGTAAAAAGAATGAGACTAATGTAGAGAGATAAGCAAAAATGAGAGAGAAAGAGAAAGAGGAATGATTCCCTGTTGTATCACTATTCTCTCCTTGGCATAATTTTTCTGTGAAATTACCAAGGAAATACTTTTCATCAACGTTAATAGAAAAAATGATTTCCATTTCATATCCTTTTTCAGTGAAAGAGTATGAACTGTGTTTCTGTTAAGGTCCATACAAAACCTGAGAGGATGCCATAGGAAGAGAAAATATTGTTATTTTACTTTTAATTAGTATGTAATACTTTAAAATGTCATTTTCAGCATTTTCAATATATGGTGTAATTGCATTTCTTTCTCCATCTCAAGTTTTTATTTTCTAATTATGATTTCAGGTGGTTGTTCAGGTCTCTACTCAGTTTTAAACTCATCTGGCTCTTTATTCTCCTAGGGTATCTAAAACCTCTAAAGAGACATATACTATAATTATGATAACTAATAAATTACCTAAACTTATATGTTCAAAATGTACTGTGGGACTGACGAGCCCAAGCCTATATATTCAAAAGAAAGCAATGTCTAAAATCATTATGAGGTGACAGTAATGTGTTATCATGCTTGCTCAGGCTGATACACCTCAGATTGGATTCCACCTGGAATTTCCAAACATTTTTGAAAGTTGGGTTTTTTCCCCTATCACTTCCTTACTCATATACTCAGCTGTTCTAAGAAGTTTTTGGAGGATAATTAAACAAAAAAAAAATTTAGAAATCATATTACTAAAGATAAAAACATACTTGTGTGTTTAAAATATGTTAAAATTTAATTTAAAGTGACTTGAAATCAGATGTTTGACCTGAAGCATTGGGTTCAAGATTTTTTTCATGTCTTATGTAAGATGAACTGGTAATACAGAATTCACTAGTCCTCATACAATCATATTAGTGTTCTGTTGTATGATAAATATACCAATTCAGATTGATGCTGTAAGGTGAATACAACTAGAAATATTATAAGACTGCTTTGATATATTTTAATTTTATAATAAACTAAGTATTTGGGGCTCTTTTTTTTTGCTTTCAAATTTTTGTAGTTTTTTATTTATTTTTTATTATTTTTAATTTTTTTAATCAAATCATAGCTGTGTACATTAATGAAATCATGGGGTACAGTGTGCTGGTTTTACGTACAATTTGAAATGCTTTCGTCAAACTGGTCAACATAGCCTTCACGGCATTTTCTTAGTTATTTTGTTAAGACATTTATATTCTACACTTAGTAAATTTCACATGTACCCTTGTAAGATGCACTATAGGTGTGGTCCCACCAATTACTCTCCCTCCACCCATCCCCCCTCCCCTTTTTCCACCTTCTTGGGCTATAATTGGGTTATAGTTTTCATAAGAAAGCTATGAATTGGTTTCATAGCTTGCTTTATTACCAAGACTGAGTACATTGGATACTTTTTCTTCCATTCTTGAGATACTTTTCTAAGAAGAATATGTTCCAGCTCCATCCATGTAAACATGTAAGAGGTAAAGTCTCCATCTTTCTTTTAGGCTGCATAATATTCCATGGTGTATATATACCACAATTTATGGATCCATTCATGGGTCGATGGGCACTTGGGCTTCTTCCACGACTTATCAATTTTAATTGGGCTGCAATAAAACTTCTGGTATGTATATCTTT